>JANSTP010139558.1:0-12565 GCA_025330745.1 Cladonema radiatum | reverse complement strand
AATCAGCCTGGGGGGAGGGGGGTAAATTCTATCTCGCCACAGAGTGATCCAATTTTAATGAAACTTTCCACGATTGAAAAGTGTCCTGAGGGCTTTCCAAAATACCCCCAACAGTTGATGATGTCATCGATTTTTGCTGACATCAGCACTTTCTTTTTCGAAAATTGTGATTTTACCATATTCCACTAAATTAAAGATTCAACCTGAAGAAAAAAAGATTTTTTAGTTCTGATTTCACCTAAATAGAGCTAAATAAATTCTTTTTAACATATCTTCCGGTTTTTTTATAAATCAGACTGGATCACCCCTTCTTGAGCCCCCGAAAACAACAAAAATTTGAAAATTTTCAGAAAATAAATGCTGAAGTCAGCAAAAAAAATCACATGATCAAGTAATACATTCTTGAAAAGGCCTTGATGATTTACATAACTGGTGAAAGTTTCAAACCAATTGAGTTTGTACTTCTTTAGATGTCAAAAGTTTAATTTTTGAGATTTTTCCCTAGAAATCAGGGATTTTTTATACCTTAGTTCAAGGATGACGCTACCAATGACGCCATAGACCAGGTAGGGTCTCCAAATTTTCAGGAAAGGCACAAAAATAAATTGTATTAAATATCACAAAGCCCCACAGGTATTAGTTTTAGCATTATTAAAAAAAATCTTGGAGGAGGGAGGGGGTAAACTTACCCCCCCCCTCCCCCCGGGCCGAATAGGGTTAAATGAATATTTTGAATACACTATCTTCTTTCAGAAATTTGATAACTATCATTCTTTCATTTGTTGTACATATTACAGAACAAATTTGAATAGTGGAAAAGAAAAAAAAAAGTTAAATGAATTTCTTGTCTAAACATTTCTCTCAATTTTGCTGCTGTGGATCAGATTTTACCAAAGTAAAATTCTGAATTTGAAAAATGTCATAGAGAGATTGTACTACAAAGATTGTACTGCTCACCTTTATATGGGAAAGGTGAAAAGGCTTCAGATACTTGTTTTAAAAAAATCACAAAGATGTAATAAAACTAAAAAAAAATCAGATTAAAAAGGGGTTCTAAATAATTTGTCATTCAAAAGAAATAAAGTATTTCAAGAAAACCACAAGGATCACTAAATTATATGTGAACACTTTTATATACAAGAAGAAATTCAGCAATTCAGAAGCATTTAAACTGCTTTAAACCTGTGATCTATTTTAAACCTGTGATCTAAAAACTGAGGAGATAAGGAACAACCAACACAAGGAGATAATGAACAGCTAATAAGCAAAATATTTCTAGAATTTCTTTGTTCTTGATAAATTTTATCTAGCTCTAAAGAACTTGATAGAGGACAAGTTCAAAAACTCAGGAGCTATTAATAACATTTAATAGCTATTATTAATGCATAATGATACTAAAAAATAGTTGAACAAGTCCCCATTTTCATGCTGCAATATTTAGGAAAACTTTGAGTGACAAAGCCTTCCAAAGCCTTTGCTCTGCCTCTTAAGGTATCTAGAGACCTTAAAAAGAGCATTTTTCAAAATCTAGTCTTAAAAAAATTTTCAAAAAAATTCTGCACACAATTTTGAAGGTACAACAGAAATATGGAGTGCAGTCACACTACACTTTTTTAATTTCACTTAAGTGGCGTTGCTATAGCAATAAGTGATTTTTAAAAGTGACCGCTTCTTTTTTTAAAGCAGTTGCTAGTTTAAAATGAGTGAAATTAATCATGCTCGCGAGCGTGACTTTTTTCACTTAAACGTTTATTTCACAAAAGGTCCATTTAATATGATATCATGTATATCATGTGGAAAATGAGTTCAATGAATTATATTAAATAGATATTTACAAATTTTCTTCCTTATTGTTTAATAACTTCTTTCTATAGTTCACTAACCGCCAATTATTTTTTCAAGTGAAAAGGAAACCCCTCACTAAATATTTAGTGAAGTTTTAAGATCATGTGACCGCACTCATAATGTTTGAAAAAGAAAAAATTGAAAACAAATTATTTTACGGTATTCTGGAGCTTTTTTCAACGAAAATTTAAGAAATTTTGAAAAGGTGGTTTACGAACAAAAAATGATTTTTCTGTAGTTTTTTCTATTCCAAACACTTTATTTCTGTCGTATCTTCAAAATTGTGTGCGGAATTTTTTTGAAAATTTTTGCAAGACTAGATTTTGAAAAATGCTCTTTTTAAGGTTCTTAGATACCTTAAAGTGAGATGTCAAGGTTATCCTCTGAAGTTTTATTGTGTTCAATTATCAGTTCAGTTTAATTCAAAAAACTATTGCAACAGGTATCCCCAAAAATGTTCTGGATAAGCCAATGAGAAGTATGATAAAGGGCATTAAGGAATTTAGAGAAAAATAGAAGAATCTAAGTCATGGGTAGTTGAGTAAGCAATTATATTTTGTTCCTCAACATTAGCAACTTTTCTGTTAACACTAGTTTCATCAGTGAATAAAGATCAGCTTAAACTTAGTGTCCATACTAAATGTAGAAGTATAAAAAGCCTTTAACTAACTTCTTTGCTGTTAGTAGACCAAAATTCAGTGTTTTCAGGCCATAAAAAATTAAATAGAAACAATTTCCTACCTCCTTGTGCCACCATAGCTCTGATCGTTTATCCCCATAACTGTATCTGGAAATAATATGAAAAATACATCAAACCAGATTGCAGTTTCGTGAAGCTGCAGAAAAAAATCCAAGCATAGAAGCAAAGCAAGCCTCATTCATTAAAATATTTCAAAGCAAAAAATGATTCTACAAATTTCCATTTAATATTAGAAATTTGATGAGACTCAACATTGGTCCATTTTTAGGAATGCTCATTCCAGTTTTGCTACGAAAACTGTCATTTCTTTAATTCAGCGTTAGATTGTTTTTTAAACTCTTTAGGTGTTGCTATGATTTACTTACTGCAAAGTTCAGTTTACTTAAGCATGGTTCACATTAGTACGATTATCATAATCGTTTTGGATTTTCAAAGGGAATAAAATTTTCGCATTAGTGTGTACCATGAAAATATGTTTGAATATTCGTTTTTCCAAAGTTTGAATATGTTTAATTGTTTGAATATGCGTTTTTGGCATATTTCAGCCAGGCCGCTAATCACACCCAACCAATACAATGAGAGCTTTTTTTCCACTGAATTAAGTCAAAATGTTTTCAATATGTTCACCAGACTGTTGTTTCTTTTGAAGATCCTCGTTCTTTATGAAAATTTGACCGATCCAACGAAACCAGGCCCATATTTTCACTGGACCACTGAGACAGGAAACCTTGAAACTTGCAAAAACAACTCAAAGCAACCCCATTTTATTTATCTCAAAAAAACCTTGTGACCAATGACCTCTCATTGAACATTTATTGCAAAAACACTTACATACTTCAAGAGACATTTTTTGCAATATTTTTCGTAAATAGGTGAATAAATAAAACCCAAATTCTGAAAAACTGCCTAGTCTGGTCCAAGCAAACTTTTTTGTCCAAAACTCTAACATATAATAGATACCAAAAAGCATACAACCATTTCCCTTGCAATTACTTCAAAGTCGACTCAAATTTTACATTAAATTGACTGGACTTTGTGACAACTTGTGGCTGACTTTCAAAATATTAATACAATGGGCATGCAGCCATATTTTTGACTCATTTTACAATTTTAAATGTATCTAAATGTATAAATCTTTCATGTTGTAAAATTTTAAACAGAAATATTCAAAAATAAAGGTTTCATTAAAGACAGTTGATTTTGGTATTTTTTTGAAATGTCACACAAGTTTTGACACTGATTGCCACTCAAACTTGCAAAGAATGTCCATAAATGTAAAAATTGCCTACAATTTAATCCTTTTTATTCCCCCAACAATAATCCTCCTCAAAAAAATATTGGATATACAATTAAAATTTTTAGACTCACCTTATTTCACTTCCAGCATTTATATTCCCAACTGCATACAGACAGAGACGTGGTTGAGTGTGAGGATGAACAAATAACTTCATTTTTGCGTTGCAGAAGGAGGGAGGTGCGTCATTAAAATATCTTCCTATTCCAGTTGATTTGCATGCATCAATGCTAAAAAGCAAATCAAAATCAAAATCAAAATGTGGTTAGTAACATATACAAAAAAAAAAAACAAATTTTTACACAACAATCTCTTGGCTATATTTTTGCTGAAATTAATTTGTCAAAAAATAAAAGAATTCAATGCATCCTATAAGCCACGTTTAGCCATATATTTCAAATAGACAAAAATGCAACAGGTAAAATATAAAATACAATATTAAAAGCAAGAAAAGCTTTTTGTAAATCAAGTTTACATTCTAAGGCTCCAAAGTTTACATCAAGTTTACATCAAGTTTACATCTTCAAGCTCTTTAATTTAGTGTCAGCTTTTTGACAGAAAACCTGGAATTCCAGAAATGTCCGGAAAGTTTGCAGCCTTGAGTTAGGAGAAAATTCTGAGAGGTACAAATGTACAGATGCACATGCCCAGAAACATAGGTCATCCTCCAAAAGTTTAGGTGACCAATAATTTAAACAATGCTACTTTGATGTTGGAATATTCAATTATCTTTTATTGACAATTTTGCAGATAACTTGCATTCACATGCACAAATTATTCATGCAAGTCACTTCATGTGCATTCCATATTTATTTGACATATACCTATATATTATATTTTTTCGGTTTAAAGCAATCATTTTACAATTAAAACATTGATTTAAGAAAACAGTTAATTTCATTAAATATATTAATTCTTAAGTGTAAGGCAAGTTAGTGCCCAAACCTCCGTTTCTTTTAACTGAGAAAGTGCACCAGAAAACCAACTTTGGAATCTGACATCAGAAAAGAGTGATCGAACCTACTGCATAGCTTATTAATAAGCGGTTGTCAAAACAAAAATATTTTTGACGTTTGCGAAGCTTATAAACATCAAGAACAATAAAGAGATAAAATGGAAAAGGAAAGGAAGAAACACAATGCACATAGAATCAAAGTCTGATACAATTAAATGCTGAAGCAAAATTTTCCCAACTGAAGATTGTATCAAAAGAGAAGCATGATCTGAAGGATTGAGTAAGCATCGCTGGCTGTATTTATAAACAAGGAGAAACAATTTCTTTAACAAATTGATGTGACTTTATAAAGAAGAAATGCTGACCAAGCCGGGCATTACGCGCAATTTAACTACTGTGTAGATTAAATAGGATAAGAAATAAGAAATGGAAGTAAGATGAGAAAAGAAATAAAGGGCCTTCTAAGAAAACATCAAAAAGACCTGCAAAGCAGGGCCGTTAGATCGTTGTGTTGACGCTGCGAAGCAGCTAGTTTCTAAATAATTCTTGAAGAAATCCTTTTTACTCAGTAATTAATGAAATTTATAAAGACCACACTAGCTTCTCTGCTATGCAGAGGCTGACAAAATTTGAATATAAAGTGATTATACAAATAGAATATTCAACAAGTAAAAAAATGAACAAAGAAAGCAGAAATGATGGGCATTACTTTTCTGTAAAAATTTATGTAACACTGAAATGCATAAGCGTTGTAGTAAGATAAAAGGTAGACTACAGAATGTCAAAGATTTTAAGTGTAAAACTTGTGTAGACAAAGAGTTAGGTGTAAATTAGGTAGATGAAATAGTAGTAACCTGTGGAGGTGAAAAACTAGAAGTTGTAGATAAGTTTTGTTACTTGGGTGATACTATAGGTTCAAGAGGTGGTGCAGTCGATAGTATTACAGCCAGAATTAGAAGTGGATAGAATAAGTTTAGAGACTTAGTGCCGTTGCTAGCTAGTAAAGGGTTGTCTTTGGCAGTAAAAGGTAGGCTTTATCAAGCTTGTGTTAGAAATGTTATGCTCTATGCTAGTGAGACTTGGCCTCTGAAGGAGGAAGATCTTTCTAGATTAGAAAAAAAAAATGATGCTAGCATGATTAGATGGATGTGTAGAACCAGGTTAAGTGATAATATTTCTAGCAAAGTTTTGCACGGATGAATGGGCTTAGTTGGTATTGGGGAACTGATTCAGGCTAAAAGGTTACGCTGGTATGGTCATGTAGAGAGAATGGATATGGAAAATTGGGTGAGTAAATGTAGAAGTTTTGTAGTGGAGGGTGGCCTAGGAAGACCTGGTTTGAGGTAGCGAGAAATGATTTGAAAGAAAAGAATATTAACAGAGAGTTAGCTTTGGATAGAATAGCTTGGAAGTCATTAGTTTAACCCCGTCCAACCCATGCTAGTATGGATTAATAACAGACGTAAACTTGCATATGATGATGATGATGATGACGATGAAATACATTTTCAATTATAGCTTTATTATATAAATTTCTATGAATTATCATTTTCCAATTTCAGATTCATGAACATTTTGCCCGACTTTAATTATAGTTGGAAGACAGAGTTGAACAAATCAACTTTACTAGTATGTACTGCTACGTACTTAAAACTTTTTTGCAAGTACGCATAGCATTTATTCACAGATATAAATTCCAAATGAAGGAAGATAGAGCTTAAAGGTTTCTTCAAAACAAATAAAATTCAAAATAAAATGGTTTTATATTAAAGAATATGTTTTGTCTGCACATCACTACGTACTTAATGAGATGGTAACAAATGTACGTTGACGTACTTGTTTACAATTTTTGAAGTACTTATAGGTCCAGAATAAGTATGTAATGTACTTCCGTTCACGATTTGTTCACCCCTGGAAGAGGACAACCAACCATTAATTAATTATGTAAAAGGGAAATCATTTGACTCTAAAGAGAAATAACTTCTGAGAAAATTTCATTAAGTTTCCAATACTTTATACTTTCACCAAACAAGACCTCTCTAACTTAACTGTAGAATGTGGAATGATTCTGCAACTTTTAAATTCAATCTCCTTTGTTATGGCAATCCTCAAGACAACTTTGCTGAAGTATGGTAGTCTGTACAAGAATGTCCTGTCAGTGGTATAACCTCACGTTTTCAGTGGCAGTCCGATTGATACTTTTGATACTTTGATACATTGATACTTTTCTGGGTTGTTTTCGAAAAATTTTTATGCAATACTTAGTAGTCAGCAGGATAATTTTTAAAAATTTTGGTAGTCCGGAAATGAATTTAGGAGCCCAGTACAGTCGGACTATGATTAAGTTACATCACTGCCTGTCCTGTCTAAATACCATTTAGTTACATCACGGTAAAGAAAAGTGATTAAGAAAAAAGCAGCAAAATAACCAACCAATATGATGACTTTCCATGTGTGAAAAAGTAAACATAATTGTTAACACTTTTCCCTGATATTCTTCGCTCGCCTTCCTGGGGTGTTATGAAGTCCCCTGCATATTGGCATAAGAACTCGCCACTTCCGATATCTTCTTTGGCAAACACTCCATAACCTAAAACGACAGTTGAGTCAATATGAGCAGGCTTCGAAATTAGTGCCGGACATCAGTCAATGACCGTTATGTTTCCCATTTTGTACGCCATAATAGCGAATAAAACAGACAAAATGACCGGCGCAATAAATCGATAGTTTGACCGTTGTTGAACATATTTAATTTGACCGTTAGTCTAAAACACATATTGCTTTTATAATTAATAAAGGAGAATAATATTCTTTTATAAACCTTTTGCTCTTTTGGAAACTATTCCTTTACAATACACAGTAATTCATCTTCTATTCTTGTTCATCTATTTTTATCGTATCTCAATAAGGGGGAGAATACACATGAATTTGAAAAATCTGCTCATATAAATATTCGCCATATATTTAATTTAACATAAAAAAACTTAACATTCTTTGATTTATCATGAGCTTGTATCTTTATATAAAAAAATAACATGTGTGATTTCTTCGAATAACAGCTGGTGGTTTTTTATTGAAATTCAATGTAATGACTTCCTTCCATGTGTGTAAATAAATTTTCATTCAAAAGAAAAAGTTCATCAAGTTTTTATATCTAAATATTTTTCGTTAATTAATGATACTCACAGGGAAAAAATCTGAAAAAAATCATATTTTTTAAAATTCATATCATTTGATCCGAAACTTTATTTTACTTTCAACAGGATACTTTATTTTCCAAAAAAATTTCTAAATTCCTGGATTATTGGGTTTTCTTTATTTATTTGATTGACATTTCATTTTATATGATTATCTTTTTAAAAAAATCTAATTCATTTTAAAAGCAAATATATTTTACAAAATAAATGTGTATGTGAGTTTTGATTGACAATTTTCTTTTTGATTAAATAGAAAGAGGCGGAGCACTCCCTTAGTAGAAAAAAAATTAAAAGATGGTTTATCTCAGAGCAAGTTTTTCATAAAATTGATAGTTTTATTTTGCTTCGAACTATACTACACTTCATTGTAGAGACTTAATTTTGATTGCGTTGAAAAGAGCATAGTTGAATTAACAAAAGGGTACTACCAGCATTTTCAATATAAAGCCTCCAATGTGGAGAGCGGGTGATTTTTGTACTGAAAGTCACAGAAAAAAGTCGATATTTTCATGATGATATCAAAATATCAAATATATATAGAATAACAAAGTTTTATAAAAAAAGCTAGTACACTTTTGAATAACAAACTTTGTAAGATACATTAGAAGAAAAATATTAGTAAAAATGTTTTTGCTTGTATAGATCGAAGAGGTTTTGTAAGACGTAGTCAGAAAATGGGTGTTTTCAAAAACAGCTATTTTCAGCATAATTGCGATTATTTTTTGTAAAATAGCTACTTTCTGTCCATACTGGAGAGAATAAATAATATTATTTCAAAAAAAGTATTTTCAAAAAATCAATACATTCCCTATAAAAAAGCTTTTTCTTGTGAAGCCACTTTTCCCTGTGAGTATCCTTAAAGTCTCGTAATCAAAAGAGAGCTAAATAATAAATTGGAGGCAAAATAAATTTATCTTTCCTTTTGTGAATACGGAAATACGCATTTATGACAAGAAGTGCTGGATATTCACCTTCTTTTAATACCAACTAATGACCTGCTTTATGAGAAGTATTGCCGTATTTGTCTTAAAGGTAGTGTGAGACTCGAAAATGAAAATGCATATTTTTGCCTTATCTTAAAGTCTTCCAGTCACTGACTAAGAATCTTTTTACAGAATCGAAAAATCTTTTTTCGTTCCTGAGATATTTAAATTTAAAATTTTTGTTGGGTATGCCCATTATGACATCACAACAATGCAACTCAAAAAACAATTTACTTCTAGGTTGAGCATTTCTTCGAAACTGATGATTCGAAAGAGCTAGTCTGTTAAAGTAAGTTAATATTTAAATTACTTTTATAAGCTGGATAGATAGTTCTGGGTAGTAAAACCTTTATTCTGAAGATAATAGCATTTTTTCAGTGCATTGTTGTGATTTCATAGCTTCTTGATGATGTCATAATTTCAATTTTCAAAAGCAGATATCTCAGGAAGGAAGACAGATTTTTCAATTCTGTACAAAATTTCTTTAATAGTTTTAGATGCTCCTTCAAATTAGCCTATAAAATGAAAAACCATTTTTAAGTCTTACACTACCTTTAAAAATTATGCTGCCATAAAGCTTCTTTGTAATCATTCTTTTCTTCCTTGAAATTTCAATCACAAAAATATGTGTGTATTCTTACTGTTGTAATTTTTGATATTTGGCGTTCTATGGAACACTCATTAATTTTTCTGACATATTTTGAATCTTCGAATATGTTTTGATAAAAAAAATAGAATGTCAATAGAACGTCTTCATGGTAAAGTTTTCATTCAAATGATATAAAAAGAAAAAAAAAGGTGATTTTGTCACTTACAGGCGACTAAAAAAAACGTGATCTTTTGCCTTACACGTGACTCAAAAAAACGCGATGTTATGTAATCAACATTAGTTATTACTTCCAATGATCAAACGCCCGTTTCTAAGAGGTATACTTGATCATTATACTTATAAGATCATTATACTTGATTTTTTACAGATAGATATAAGTACCGCGGCTCCTAAAAACTTTTCTAAGATTGCTATGATTTATTTGTTGAAAAATATTAGTAGCGCAGCTCAATGAAATTCTTCAACGATCATTATATAAAAGAAAATATCTTTCAAGGAATATTTTTATTTGAATATCAAAATCATTTTTTAGAAAGAATTTTTTTGCAGTTGTAAAAAATTATTATATTCTAAATATTTTTAAGAAACATTTTTACACTACATATGTTTTTTAAAAAGAATTATTTTCAATCGATCAATTGATTAAATGAAATTATTTTTGTATTAATGAAGAGATGACACATGTTTTACACCACACTTCATTGAAAACAATTTCAAAAAGTTTTTTGTATAGATATTTTTTGAGAAACAATATAAAAGAGCAGCAGTATTGAATAAGAAGAGATTTTGTTATAAGAATTATGACAATTCTGGAGCGCAATTTTTTTAGCGCTAGTTGAGTTCATGAAGCGTGCTGTGGTACTCGAGCATGATCGCACTCCATAAGGCGAGACCAATTTCATTTGTTGGTCTACGGGCCCGACCGACCCTAATTTTTAAAAAATCAAAAAAATAATAATCCTAGAAATTAATTTGTCAAAAAAAGTATTTTTCATTAATTATCTTTCTGAATTGTCTTTATAGCATATATATCAACGAATTCTTTATAGCAAATGTCCGTTTTGTTATGTGAAAGCAAATAGGCAAACACGAAATACAATTACGTTACGAAGTAGCTCGTATCAATCGAATCGGGAACTTGAAAGGTCGAATTGGGACTTCAAAGGTCGAATCGGAAACTTTAGAGATTGCTGGTCGAATCTATATATTCTGAAGCTATTTATAAGAAATACACTCATATATAGTTTATTTATTCTGTATTTGTCAAGATATTTTATCAGAAGAATAGTAACTGTAATGTAACAAAAAAGTGCTTTAATAAACAAGATTTATGGCTTAAATCAGGTTGCGTAACAATTAAAACTCAAAATAAAATGTTATTAAAGGTAATTAGTCCAATGAAAGAAATATTAATTTACCGACCCAAAAATTATTATTTTTATTTTGCCGACCGACCGACCCTATAATTTCAGCAGTTCCACCCGTAGACCAACAAACTAAATTGGTCTCGCCTAAACAACATTGGCTGCATAACAATGCAGTAACTTTATATAAGCTGCTAAGAGATTCTAAGATGAGAAAAAATCGAACTCACAAACGTTGTTTTATTCATTTTGCAGATGTAGACAAAAAAGTTAAAGTTGAGAGAGTCAAGCATTGCTCTGACGCTCAACTCTTGTGTTTTGGGGTTCATACCCCTTCCCCTTTGTCTACTGACATTTTGACCGATGGTCTATTCTTGGCGCCGATCAAAGATGAATTTACTGACGTAAATTGACCGGTACAGTTGATCTTCTGCCAGTCATTATGTCCATTAGCCATAAAATAATTATTTCGAGGCCTGATGAGGAGGGATTTGTGTCAGAATTTCGTAAAGGAAAGTGTCGGAGCACCAATGATTACCTCCTTTATTTAAGAAGACATTGTTGTGCCTTTCCACTTCGCTTTCCTATTTTCTGGGAGGCCTGTGTGGTCGTATATGTGCCACAACAACTCTCTGTTTTCCAAAGATCGTGGTGGTAAAACATGTACCACGGCGACTCCATGTTTATAGCAAATCGTCATTATATTTGCTTCGATGACTCCATGATTTTAGGAGTTTGTCACCGTAATATATTTGCTACGACGACTCCCTGGTTAATTTGAAAAAATATGAAGATATGACTATGACAATCCTGGTTATTTTTTTATGAGTGAATTTCATTTTTTCTTCATAGACAATCAAAGACGTGAATTTTGTGAACACAACAATTTTCATCACAATCCTGGATGATTTTTTAAGAGACAGCTTTATAATAGCGACATTTTTTTGGCCAAAGTCTATTATAACAGCATTTTTATGACAATGCTGAAAGTTTTTGAAGTCACTCCATTTTGTAATAACCAATCTCTTATAAAACTTTATCTAAATTTTTAGGTCCCTTACTACAGCAAGCTGCCTGCTCTTATGAGAAATTTTTAAAAGCATGATTTTTGGATTGCAGCTTTGCTTGATGCTTATTTTTGTAAAAAACTTTTGAAGTATTTAGATTTTTTAGCAACTCTCTCTTGTTGCTTACAATTTTAACAATTTTTTATTATTAAAAAATACAGCAACTTTGCTAAATACTTTCAGGTAGATGTTTGAAGTAAAGGTTTTTTGTGAGAAAAATTCAGTTACTTAATTTTTAAGTAACATTGCTAAGTTCCTTATTTTTGTAAAAAACTTCTGAAGTATTTAAATATTTAAACTGTCTCTAGTTGCTTACATTTTTAAGAAATATTTCGTATTATTAAAAAATTAAGTGGCTTTGATAAGTTGATTCATTTTGTAAAAAAAATTTAGGTAGAAGTTTGAAGTAAAAGTTCTTTTCGAAGTAAAAGATTTTGAAGATTTTTAAATTTTTAAGCAACTTTCTTGTTGACCAGTGGTGTAACTTAACTTTTTTGCCACTCGTCCTGTCGGGCGAGTACCCATAAACATTTCAGTGAGTTTTATTGTC
>JANSTP010139447.1:0-12565 GCA_025330745.1 Cladonema radiatum | reverse complement strand
ATTTGACGTCATAAAAACCGTAACTCTCCAAATATGACGTAAAAAACCGTAACTCTCCAAAAACCGTAACTCTCCACATAGCCGGCCTCTTCAAAACATTCATTCTTTATAAAAATACACGTTTTGAATGAAAATATAATTCTCTTTTAATTATTATACTCAACGATGAAGAGCCCTTTAACACATGTATCTATTGAAATTCAATTTTAATAGATTAATTTAAACAAAAGAGCATGGAGTTGCTAAAAGTTTCGTGTAAAAACTTTAAAATTCTTTTTCTCAAAACAGGATTTTCACTCTACCTGTCTGCCTTATGCTCTCTCACTCGACCAAAGTTTACGTTGAGAATACTCAGGACTAGGCTCATTTTAATCAGCACAAAATTTTGCACAAGAAACTACTCCATTTTTTTGAATAAGGTCCTAGATCGAAATTAATTGCACATAGAAATCAGTTTTCTGAATTAAAAAATCGCATTTTTAAAGTATCATATATACTGATCAATATCTCGAAAAGTAAAGCCTCCTTTAAAATATTGGAGTACCTTCTTGTAGAGCAATGTTTGGTGATGGACGACGTATAATTTGTTTGAAAAAATTAATTGAAGACAGCTGACAAGAGGGATCATAACTCAGTGCCTGCGATATCTGGACTGGTATTTTGAGTGTGATTTACACAAAAACTGCAATTTTGCAAAAATTTTGAAAAAGGCCATTCGAAAGCTAGTTTTATTCTTTATAAGTTGGTTTTTTTAAAAATTTTTAAAAAATCTATACAGTGTGTGCTATTACAGATTTTTAAAAAGCTATGACTTTCCCTTCCTGTATCCTTAAACCATGTTACGATACCAATCCATATGAAACCTGGTATTGATGATGCACTTGGAGTCCATAAGCTGTCTACAGTCATCTTTCCTCGAAATTTGTTTTTCAAAACTTTCCTCTCCTGTCTTTATAACCTCGCCTCGCCATCTATCATGTAATTTCACGTTTTTCATTATTAAAGCCTATCTACAATGCGTATGACCATTAAACTAAGAAACGAAGGAGCACTGTTGCCCTTGGTGTCCTACAACTTTTGACGCTCTCCCCTACCCCAAGCCCCCCCCTCCTCAATAAAAGTAATGCCGTAAAAGATAGCGTGATTTTACGTTTTCTCTAACAGTTGCTTATCTACAAAACCTAGGGACAAGAAATTTGACAGGGTTAATGCCACTTGATTAGGCATATTTTTTGCAACTTTAAGTCACCATTGTGGCAATTCGTTCAGGAATTTTTGGCTCTTGTGGGCTCTTGTTTATATTTTGAACTGGGAAATGTTTATTATACAAAATATAATATTTTTCAAAGAAACTATCAGAAATCACATTAGCATCGTTAATATTTTCTACCTCACTCCATTCTGTACCTGCAAGATCTTCGAAAAATTTCTGGTTTTTTTGTGTCATCACATATTCTTTTCTTTAGTGTTAAAGCTTGTCTGCGGTTCTTTTATTTGAAAGAGTGATTGATGCTGCTATAGGGAAATGGTCCGATATATCAGTTTTCACTACAGCCCTTTCTAAGCTTGGTTCGATGTACATGTTGGTAAAGTAATTATCGATTAATAAGGTCGTGTTCGTAGTCACTCTAGTCGGTACGTTAATAAGAGGAACAAAATATTTACTGAAAAAACTATCGCACAGCTGTTTAGGCGCATTCTCAGTTTCATAGTTCAGACGATTTATATTGATATCACCTGTTATTATAGCGTATTTTTTCTCCCTCGTAACTTATCCATTATCGAGCATAGAAAGCTATTAAAATTTTCTATACTGCTATTTGGTGGTCAATAGCAGCATGAGATGATGATATTTTTCGCATCCTTGTTTATATTTTCTATACTTGGTATTTCTTTGTCCCCATCAGAAAAGCTACGATGATCTCTTACCTTATAAACAAAATAATCCTTAATCAAGGCGTACTCAAGTAAAGTACTTTACTAGAGTACGTCTTGTCCTTACTATGAATTGCAATACCACCACCTCATTTTCGTTGTTTACGTTCGAAATGCACAAATTCAAAACGTCCGTCCTATCTTTGTAATTTCACAACTTTGCTATTATCTTTCGCTATGTCTTTGTTGTCCCATCATTCCTTCTTCTTTTCCCTGTCCTGTGGTATCTTTCTATCACTATTTCTTTATCTTTCACATCCAGTTCTTCTCTCAGAAATGTTTCTAGAGTTTCGTCCGTCTCTTCAATGGTTTCATCGCCATCTTTCTTTTCTTCGAAGGTTTCAAATTGAAAATTACTTCGCCTGCTTCTGTCTTCTAAATCTACTACTCGGAAGAACATAAAACCTTTGTACTTTTCGGTTTCCTCATGTTTGTATTGATAGTCTCTTTTCTTATCTTCGGTGTCTTGGGAAAAGTACTTCAACGATTTTTCTGACTCAGCTAAACTTTCTCTCGGTTCTTTAACATCTCTTTTCAAGTCACAGTTGTCATTCATCAGCCTGTCGACTTTATTCTCCAACTTATCTGTATGCTTTGTAACAAATTCTTTCATGTTTTCTCTTTCCAGCTGCATAAGTTCTTTGACTTGGTCAAAAGAAAAGCCATTTTAGTATTTTTTATAAAACTTTAAGAGCAAGAGAAACACGTGATCCCTTCGCTGCAATCAAACATTTTCAGACTGTCAGCCTCATCATTTTGAGGCCTCTTTAGTCATTGAAATTCAGTCCCCGCCCTCCCAATATAAAAATCGTAGTTATGACGCCAAAATGAATTGTCTTTACCCAAACTCGCTTCTTGGCTATAGCCACCTAGAAAAAGCTTCAGCAGCAATAAAAAAAACCTGACAAGTCTATCTTCACACCAAATGTTAGTACATGATACAGGGAAGTGGAATAGTGAGCAAGTTTTGCAGCAGTTTCATAGAAGTTTCTTTGGCTATTTTTACGTTAAGTAGGGAGGAGATTCCCTATAATAGAAGTGTATTACTTTCGAGAGCCCATGCACAGTAGAATCAAAGTAACTTTTTTATTGTTCTGCAGTTGCAAATTCAATTCGGACGCCCAACCTGACAGTTTTCGTTTCTGACAGAAAAAGGAGTATTTTTGAAATTCCTTTAGTACAACACATCGATATTCAGGCACTTAAACTCAACAATTCAACGCTAATTTGAAACAACAATACTTAACAATGGTTTACTGGCTAAAGTTCAATAGACCATATAATCGACTGTTTCTCTAATCTAATAAGAAGAATAGGTATCAATTATACAAAGAATGGACAAGATGCTTTGAAGAAATGTCCAAAGATACCTTTGGTCAAATGATTTTAGGAAGCAAACGTATTTAAGTAGAAGAAGCTTATAAAAAATAAAACTAAGTTTGTTCATGAAAACCAAAAACATAAGAACGATTTCAACAGGAGAACGTTGAAACAAAAAGCTTGGAGCTAGCCTCGATAGTCCAAATACTACTCATAACAAATGTAGAACAAAAGCGTAAAGTCAACAAGTCAAAATAAAAATGTTTCTATGATGGAGTTCTTCTTTATACAACACATACAGGATAGTGCGCATGAAAACAAACATCATCGTGATCTTCTGCATCATCACCGCCAACGCTATAGAAAAGTCACCAGAGTGCATCTACGTTCATACCGTTCGTTTTCGTGTAGATCAATGAGGGTCAGGATCAACAATTTCTGAAGTAGTTTTGATAATTTTGTGTTCGGTCTCATTATCGTCAGAAGGTAGTTGATATGGACACCATCGTTATCGAGATATATGTGATTTGATAAGTTTCTGTAAACTACAAAAATCACCATTTTTTGAAAAAGAAATGTAATGCTCACGTTTCCTCTTGTCACATTCACACTTAATGTACACAAGACTGCTATTAGTGGAAGTTTCTTATGCTGCAGGTCCTCTACAGGCTTTGTATTTCTCACTGCACTTATGGTTTAGTTCTCGAGCGTCCATTATAGATTGACAGATAACTTCATCAGGAAGATAGATGGACTGTCCTGAAAATTGGTCACATTGGTGAAAAATTTCTAATGATGATAAACCACACACGTGCAAACGTGAATTAAGCTGAAAAATGATGCTGGCAAGTGAGGCGTTGGATAACTGACCACCATCAGGTAACTGTTCACGAATTTAATTATGGAGCTCTATAATGGCTTTATCAATAACCGGATTTTTGTTTAGATTGTGAACTCGACCATAATCAAGAGTCATATAATGTTAACATAAAGTATTGCCACCACGAAGTGCAAGCAAACCAGGGGCGTTTTCAATTCAAACAGTTACATTGGGTTGAGGAGATGGATGCAACAATGAGACGGATGTAACAATAGCTTCAAGCATTTTGTCCAAGTTTTCGTTACTGGGGATTAGAGCAGACGTGTAAGATGATGGGATGTCTTGTGTGATGAAAATAGGTTTTTTTTTCTCGATGTACAATCTCAGCATCAAACTCAGTACCAGGTGTCAAAGAAAGAAAGTTATGAAGAAGATTGATCGCGAAATTGCCTGGGAATCAATCTAAGGATTGTACATTCTGCACATTTTTTTAGATTAATTAGTTTTACCTCTTACGCCAGAAGTTCAAACGAACTCATCATACGCGGACGGGGAATCAAACCGCGAGCGCAGTGGTGAGAACTAACAGTGCTAACCACTACACCACTGCGACCCCGTGTATTTGTAACATGAAGAATCATAGAAAAACCGATGGAAGACACTTTTCATTTGATGAATAGTTGGGTGTTTTAGATGTAAGTTAATGACTATACAATTTCCTGAGAGAAAATTTCAGAGATAAAAGCTAACTGCATTACGAACAACAAGAAGACCATCATTGCTGATGGTAGATATTTGAAGGTAACATTAAACAGCCGTAAGCTTCTTCTGTTTTGAAGTAGGATGTGTCCCTTGGGAAAGATGAGTATTACATCAAAGATTAAGACATGCCATCTGTAACTTCTTAACGATTAACATGAGGAACTGGTTGACAATTTCCTGCAGGGAAACTTGTTGAACAGATATGACACTACTTTCCGAAATGAATTTACATATTTGGAAAAAAGATGTTGAAACAGATTCAGGAGGATGGTAGGAATGAAAGTCACTTGGGAAGATTTTAAAAACCACTAATGTGCTGAACATTAGATTTGAACTAAGACAATACAGACATGAAAGTTGCAACACAAGAGCTGGTGGAAAACTCGCCTCTTATCATCTAAGACCAAGCTTCAACACATGATCGACTACCAGTTAAGATTTGGGTCGTAAGGATTGACTGTCTGTTAAACAGCCCAAAGTGTTTGACAGAAGAAGCAATGCTTAAAGCTTTTAATCCACATGGGAGCCAAGTGGAATGATGGCTCTTTAATTTAGCACTGAAAAATCCTTCAAGTTTGATGTTGTAATTTAGAACTAAATAAAGCACCGAACTAATACCCATTCGAGATCCATCATGTACAATAATGAGTTGATCAGTGGGTTGAGGTAAAGTAATGTTCTCTGCCGAAATTACAACTTGCTAAATACTTTTGAATGATTGCAGTAGGCTTCTTGTCCATATTGCGACACGGTTGCAGACATGGTATGTTATGTCAGAGGATTTGTGGCGCTTTCTCTGAGGTGGCCATAACATACATGCAATATGTTTTTTATATGGTCTACAAATTGTTTTACTTCTCATGACACTCCATTGACTTCTCTAAGTTTTTTAACTTCTAGGATATGTTAGTGTTGTTTTTTCCTATCATATAGTGTTTTTTTTAAAAAAACATGATAGCATCATGCTCTTTTAACATATAAGGATTGATGAATAGGTGCTCACCATTTTGTCATTTAGTATTTAGTAAAATCTATCACGAAGATCAGTAGCAATGATGCACTTCCAAGAAGATATGATTCGTAAAGTCTCATCAACAGTGAGCATGGTGGTTGATAGGGTTTTGCTGTGTTCACCAATTCTTGTCAACGCTGTGACCAGACTGTATCCACCACTCGGTTTTCTGACTAGAAATGAAGGGCTGAGGTGTTCAACTGCAACATTGGCATCTTTAGGACAAACAAATAAACCTTTCTGTTCAAGGACCTGCTGATGATCTCAGGAGTAAGATGGTACTCAGAGTTAAAGATTTGGTGGTGACGTAGGACCAAAATTTACACGGGCACGTACTTTTCCATGGGCCGCTCTATATCTCTTGACTGATGGATTGAAAACAAATTCATAAGTCTCATGTAGTGACGTAAACTTATCTTCCCATTCAATAGGAAGCTGTTGATCAATTTTGATATCACTGGCATTGATTGGTAAAAGCTTTGGTGGTAGGGATGGTGTGGTTGTGGTTTGATGATTCGTACATAGGACTTTGTCTGTTATGATTTATGGGACTTGATGAAAAGGGCTATTACTTTTTAAACGGGTGGGTTTATTATTACTATTCATTAATATTATCTTACAATCTATGACTGAAGTGATTTAAGGCTCGGGCCAAGCGGAAAGTTTGCAAGTTTTAGAGTCAGTGCGTGGTTCCAATGCGACAAAGTCACCTTCCAATGTTTTCAGTCCATCAATTATTGTGCAATCACCTGGGAAGATTGTGTTAGTTTTCAGATTATGGTAAACATAGGTTTCGATTCGACGTGTAGATGGGTGTTGGGAAGTTGAAAAGGAGGGTACAACATCTTTACCTTTCATGATGATATGTTTCTTGGCTGAACCGATAGCAGTGTCATTCAACTCAAGAAAGCAAGAAAGTGTTCACCAGCTACAATATCAGAAGTGAGCTGGTAATGGATAAATTTCAGTGCTATTTTTACATCAGCTTGAATACCTCCTCGGTTGGTTGGTAGAAATTGGATAGCAGAGCGTTTGGAAAAGTTTTCACTGATTAGACTTGGTTCAGCAATACAATCAAGGCAAACAGCTGCTGGGTATAGTTTTTAAAAACATTGGATATGTGAAGAACTGCCAGTACTAACACGACGTTGGATAACTTGTTGAAAAGGAGGTTGTTAGCTAAATTGGAGGTTGCAAATCCCTTCTTCGATTGAGATCTCTTCTTAGGTTAAGTCCATATTATCACTTTCAATATGTCTTACTTTAGCCATTCTATGATGGCCAGCCTCCACCAAGTATCGACATTGAGAAAGGTAACGGATGTCATAAGGTTGGTTAGCGGTGTGACACAAAACAGAGAACTTACTTTATTGATGCCGAGGTGGACGGCGATTTTTCAATTGAGATCTCATCTACTTTCTTCTATAGATTGTAGTTCACTGAGCAGAGTGTCTAATGCTTGCGAAATCTCTGGTTTGATAGAAGCAACAGTTTTATTGTCTCACGAAAGTCAGAGTTTGCAGCCGCCGAAATCTTTATTTCTTTCCTATTTTTCTTTATGTACCAATCCTATCCTTTTTACCAATTCTGGTCTGGTAGAACCGATATTTAGTTTATGGAAGTTTAAATTACAGATTCTAAACTTCGCCTATCACTTCAGTTTTTCTCACACTGCCACAACATATTTAAAGCTTCAAAGCTGTGAGGCTAACTTGAAATATTATAGCAAATATTAAAGACTGAGAACAGATGTCATATTCTTTTCCAGATATTCCAAATAATGAATGAAACAAATCTTATAAAAGATAAAAGATAAAATGTTTATAAAAGTTAAAAGGTTTTATTCATTATCTGGAATATCTCGAAAAGAATGTGACATCTGCTTTCAGTTTCTGTTAGGGTTTATTTATGGACTTTTGATTTATGTTTTCCTTTATTGTATTAAGCTTTGAAAGTACAGTATATAATTAAAAGTTTCATTTTCTTTTTTTCTTTTCTTTTTTTTTTTTTTTTTTTTTTTGGCTATTTGTAAAGGCTGCCAGGTTATTCATGATAGTTGGAAGACTTTTAGCTCTTACTAGCTAGGGTCTGCTGGTCAATATGCGACCGATCTTGTAAATTGCTAATTATTTTAATACCATCAGCTACTTAAATGTGCCTATGACTTAGAAATTATAATTATTTCTATGCTCTTTTTACCCTACCACATAAAAACTGATTTTGCGTTCTTCGTGAATTACAATAGCGAAATGAAAATTTGTTCTTCCTCATGAAATTGTGACAATATGGGGGAGTGTGCAAGCGTTTATATAAACGTTTAAAGTTATGTAGTGTTAGGTTTCCTTCATATCTTCAAACAAACTACAACATATTGAAAAGTGACAAATATTTCCTCACCGACGCTAAGAATACGGGATGGAGGGGGGTCTAAAACTTAGACCTCCTCCTTACCAGATTAGAGACTTCCATAGAAAATTACCATTAACAAGTGGGGCAAAAATGTAGATTGTCGCTAAATAGTGGAAATGGAGTGAGTCTTTTAACAAATAACTCAACCTAAACTATGGCCAAAACTTTGGTAGATACTGGACTTTAGGATTTTGAAAGTACATATACAAAGTTTTTCTAAATTTATGGCTAGGAGAACAAGGTAAAAAGAGATTTTTCATAAGTACTTTTTCGCCTCACTCTGCCCACACGTTCTCAGACATCTAGTACGTAGTGTACAAAAATCATTGCCCCTAACATAAGTATAACATGATGTTGTGTAAAAAGATTTTTATGGAGTCAGCTAAGTGAATTCGGAACATTTTGAATATCGTTTCAATGAATAAATTCAGAATGTTCAAATAAATTTTTCATTTAAAAATTGCAAATAAATGTGGCGTGCTATCAAAACACTTCTGATGTGTACGAATGAACTAATTGAGCAACATTATCTTTATCATTTTGATGAATAACGTTAGAACTTCGAGCAAATTGTTCATTTCATTAGTTACAAATAACATGGTGTGGTGTATCAGAAGACTTTTGTCGAGTCGGCGAATTAGTTTGGAGCATGTGTAATGTTTCGATGAATAAATTTAGAACATTCCAATTCATTATTCGTTCAAAAGTTACGAATAAAAGTTGGTAGCAATCAAAAGACTTTCATCGCGTGCCAATGAATGAATTGAGAACATTATCCATGTTGTTTCGACGAATAACTTTAGAACGTTCAAGCAAATTGGCTATTTCATAATTACGTTGAAGGACGTCATTGTGTTGAAAGACTTTTCTTGATTCAGCGAATTAATTTGTAACATTATCCATATCATTTCAATGAATAAATTCGGAATATTGAAGTAAATTATACATTTAATAGTTGCAAATAAATATGGGATGCTATTGAAAGACTCTTGTTGTGCGTGAATGAATTAATTGACAAAATTATCTATATTGTTTTCAGGAATAAATTTAGAACAATTGTCTATTCTCCGTTTCGGGCTAGCCATAGCAACCGTATCCAAAGAGAATTTTAAGCGGCGAGGATGGGAAAAATGATGAAAAATGCCCAAAACATCCATCTTAGTCTGCCCATATGGACGAAAAACTTTTTCTAAGAAAAACGAAGTAAACAAATATGATTTAAGAAATTTTCTGTTCAACATCTTAGGTAAACATCATTTTACAGTTCAAAAAATGCTCTCCGAACAAAGCCATGGGAAGAGGGAAAGTCTTTTCTCCAAAAAACCTTTTAATATTTCCAAGTTTTACTTTTTCAGAGAGTAAATCAACTATCTAAGATACTAATTTGACAAGTACGTCTTCACTAACTTGAATTCTTCAATCTCTTTTGGGCCACTGTTTGAGGCACATGTTTTTTTTTGTTTTTCACTGCAGCTAGCGAATATCACGTGACAAACCTAGCAATATGATTGGCTGATGAGATTTTATGACGTGAACCCGGAACCTAGAATATCAAAAGTTATATATAAAATAAGGTTTTGTGTTATCGAAGAACTTTTTTGTCAAGTTAACATATTAATTCATTGATATCATTTTAATGAATAAATATAGAATGTCCAAACAAATTATTTCCTTCAGTTTAGGAAGTACTAATGAGCTTATTGAATTTGAAAAATTTTTAATCTTCTCTAAGTTTTGAAAAAATGGAATTATTTTAAGTTTTATAGTATATTTCCAACGGCTTTTTCGAATTCTTATTTTGAAATAGCATCTTACAAATGGTACTGTAAAATCTTCACCAGATATTAAATCTTCAAGACATATTTTAGCCCTTGTTCGAATGTTAACACTATTTACGTTTATTTTGTTGCCGTTGAATGATTCTGTCCTTTTTTTACATAATCAGTTCTGATTGTATTATTTTGCATTTAATTCTATAATTTTTGATTTCTAGTTTATGATATTGCCTTTTGCAATTGAAGAATTATATACCACCAAATCTGTGATCGAATCTTTCCCCTGTTTGAACTTACATAAATATGCCCTCTCACTTTTGATATCAAACTTATTAACAGGTATTTCGAGACTTACAGTAAGTCACCCAAAATATCAGTTAACCGATACCATTTTTCATGCCTTCGGGCCTCGCCATTTGAGGCGAGTGATCGCTTGCGCACGCCTCCCCACACACCTATATTGATTTAGGAGAGTGGTTTTCACTCACATAAGATAATGAATAACTCTCCTTGATAATAAGTATTTTGACAAAGAAATATTAAATCACACTCCCAAACTTACTCAAGGAGTTCAATTTCCACTCGCGTAATGATTTTCATAAAGCCAAGTCTGGCCTTCATGTCCAAATTTCAGTTAATTTTTAGAAAAAATTCGGTTTTTTATAACTTTTATTGGACTAAACCTTTATGAATGTTTTATGAATGTTATGAACCTTGTATAGTGACATTTATTTTTCTCTCACGAAAGTGAGAGTTTGCTGCTGTCGTCGTTAAAAATTTCTTCTTTTATTCTTTTTTTTTTCTTTGTACCAATGTTAAAGTTCGGAATTAGTTCGGAATCCGTTTAAGAATTCCTCTCAATTTTTTCCTATTAATGACGCCCATTACGCCAGTATTTCGGGATAAAAGAATAAAGCTCGCCTCGTGGAAGTAGTGGAAGAATGACTTGTAAACTCAGTTCAGTAAGGGAGCTGTGAAATGAATTGTTTTTTCCTTTACCGTATTAGCTCTGGAAGATGTTCAAATAGTCCAACCAATATATTTAAGATCTGCTAATCTCTTTATCTATTTTGTTTGGTAGAAGAGGTTGTGATCAGAGTTTTTAAAAAATATTAAAACCAATTTAGGTTATATTGGAAGAATTCAGCCTCTCTAGCTGGCTCGAAAGATTCAAGATTGGATTGGGTTATTAGTATGCTTTGTTTAGATTGTATTAATGCCTTGGAAAATGCTATGTAGGTAGCTTCCAGTAGAGGGATCTCCTCATTTTTTCAAGATTTATAAAGACAAGAAATCTTGAACTCATTTCAAATTGGTTATTTATTAGATGATTTTCATAATGGGCTGAAAAAGTCAATAAGTGAGGCCTTAAATTGTCAAATCGTTCAAGATTTATTCTTTATTCTGTCACTCTAATTTTTGAGCGAAATTACAGGGAAGGAGGTCTAAAAATGAGGTACAACTCAAAAATGCTACATTCGTTAAATGTCGAATGATGAGTAAGGTGTGGCGACTTAATTTGGTAATTATGTTTTCTGTCGCACATACTTTTTGGTGAGATTTCATTTTGATAATTTAATGAAATTAGTGATCTAATGTTTAAGATGTATTTAATTTACTTTTCAAGATATGTGAAGCTAATTTTTTCAACAACAAAATTATTGAACAAAAGTAAGTATTTGGTGACTAGATTTGTAAATACCTATTACAGATGATTGTGCAAAAAAAGGCGGAAGCAATGCTTCAGACTTTCTAAACATCTGAAGTATTTAAATGTTGTTTGCTGCGAAAATGTTTTATTGATTGATAAGATTTGGCACCAAATCTTTAGTGTTATTAATAAAATTGCCCTTTTTACATACTTCTCGTCTGAGGATTATTTTAATTAACATAATTTTTGATGTCTAGGACTGTTGCTTGGGATAAAAATATCTTGACATGATTTATGATTTCATTCAGACTTCATGATGTTACTTTTATTGAATATTTAACATCAGTAAGCTCTGATGACACAAACAAATATTCATCTACACTTTTTTATTATACAGTATAGTTAAGAAAATTAATAGCAATATATTTGAACTTATAAGCTTAAAGTCCTAGTAGTTTGTCAGTTTTATTATGTGTCTAATATAAGCTCAATACAGTAAGAAGAGCTTTCTTTTATAGATTTTTAAGCTTTATCAGGATCCTTCGTGAGAGTTGGCCTGCAAAGCAGCTCTAGTTGATTTTTCCTGCCAGATACTAGTAACCTGAAAATTTAATTGATATCAAGAAGTTTTATTGCTACTATTATTGCTACTATCATTGCTCTTGATTCAGTTGGCATCCTATATCTCTTGAGGTTTTTTTGGTACCAGCTGAGGCCTATGACATCATAGGTCATTTGATTCTAAGAAAGTTGAATATTTTTAATTCTTAAACAATCGTAAGTAGCAAAAGTTATTACATATTTACTGTTTTCGAGCTTGAAATATCACAAATAGTTTTTTTTATTGAATTTGATTTTAATATATAATATTAATGTAATGC
>JANSTP010139225.1:0-12569 GCA_025330745.1 Cladonema radiatum | reverse complement strand
GGGGGGCTTAAACGGGAGTGGGGGTTTAATCGATCATTTACGGTATGAATATAATGAAAAGAAGAGATAATAGACATTTGAATAATTTTATTAGCGACTGGCTCAAAACTTGTACTTAGAGCTTTTAAGCTAAAAATAAGTAACTTCTAACTTCATTGAGCTACAGCCCTCTTTCGTGTTACCCATTCAACTTTAAATTTGGTGACGTAAGACATAAATAACTGCTGAGCAGCAACATGTCGGCATTTTTAGCTTCTCTTTGAAGTTTTCTAATAATGCGACTTTTTTTTAAATAATTATAATACGTAATAACTATTTAATTGTGCAGTTAAGTAAAACTTGCAGACAGTATTTTAATTACCACTGTCATGACAACATTTAACAACTGGAATGGATTATTTTAACATTTCACATGAAGCACTGTAGCTCATTAAAAGAGAAATCTTAAGTGATTTGAAAGGGTGATTTAAGAGCCATTTGATTCCTGGAAGTTTTTTTTTGTACAATCAAATTTCATAAGGAAGAATTTTATCACTTTCTTTACAGCTAAGAAAAAGAAATTTCCAAGAAAAGTTCAAGAGTTCTTTTTAATTGAATCTCAACCAATTATTTCTTAAGGAACAAATCATTTAAAAACTTGCTTGTGTTGTTGGAAACATATATGTTTCTGAGGAAGTGTGAGCAATCATGTATTCTATGCTACATTAACAAATAGAATCCTACTAGAGCCTTGGTAAAGGTCAGCTAAACCTCAAGACAGGCTTGAAACACATTGTTAAAACAAAATAAAATGAATATTTGATTAAAAAAATTACCCAAAAACAATTTTTATTCGATACTGATAAGGACATTTTAATTCAAGATTCAAGATTTTATGCAGACAATTATTAGAACCCTCAATAGTTCTACAAACTCAATCTGCCATTGAGTTTCTAAACCCTATCTGACAATATAGTCAATACCAAACATATTAATATCATACATTATTTTTCACTATTTTAGATATAATAATGCAAACGAACGAAAAAAATATATACTAGAATAGCATATAAAAGTAAATATTCATATATATATCAACTCAATGATAGCTAATTTCAGCAATTAAGCGTTTTATGAATATTATATATAGATTATATTATAAAGATACCTTAATGTTTGAATAAGAATGGACCTAGCCAAAGTGGCTATATAAAGTCCTGAGATTTCAAGATGATGAACTTTTGAACTTCACTAAAACTTAGTGGCATATGTAAAACTTCTATTATTTAAACAGATTTGGAAATTAGGTTCATATGAAAGAGAATAAAATGATTCATCTCAATCTGACTTCTTGTTTCAAAATTGTTCCAAATGTTTAAAGATTTGTAGACTAGGGGATTTCTTCTCTAGTCTGTCTAAGATATTGTGATATCATCTTGTGTATACAGCAAATAATCTGCAATTAGTACTTGAATATTTAAAGCTATAATACAATTTCATGAATGAAAATCTGCATCTGCACTTATTAATGAAAATTCAATTGCAACAATATTTTTTAGAAATATTTTTTATTTCACTAGTTCCAATTCTCTTTTTGTTTCTGGGTTAAGCTCAAAATCTGCCCAACAATACCTTTTCTCAACAAAGTTTGGAAACTTTCATATAACATCTGAAACAGGAAGTAATTTTCATAAATAATTTTGAAAGCTCAAAATTGAGGGCAATATGATTTTGAAAGGGGGTTGGCCCTATTGACCTAAAGCCCACTTACAAACAATTTATTACAAAACAAATATAATAATGACTAGCTGCACGCAGCGTCGCCCGACGCTGAAGCGTCGTATTGGCCTGCTGATGCAGTCCCAGTAAGAGATCGCTGTGCCATCTCTTGCCATTAAATCCAGCATTTAATCACGACAGTTAGGCCTAAGCCTGCTGATGCAGTCGAGATAGGAATCGCTGCGCAATCCCAATGACCTTTTAATGACATCATAGGTCATTGTCATAGAAACTAACGGTCAAAATTGACTTTAAAATTTTTGGAACGAATTGAGGTATATGTGTACCGAGTTTGACCACTAAGGACAAAGTACAGGTTGAGTTATAAAAAATTTTGAAAATTGAATTTCTAATGAGGTCATAAGCTGTTGCCACAGCAACAAACTGTCAAAAATGGCCCCAAAAAATGCAGGACTATTTGGAGTATCCGTGTACCAAGTTTGGTCACTAAAAAGCAAATCAGAGGTGAAGTTATGGAAAATTTTCCCCATTGCAATTATTCGCTGTTTTCTATACGGAATGTTTCATGCGAATAGCGCCAGGAATATTGGAGTGGTTTCTCCTGAAAATTTTTTGACGTTTTCTGATTGGTTTTTCTTTTACACAGTTTTGAGCCAATGAGAATCTTGTATTTCGGTTTCGTTTTCCAAATAAGGAAAATGCATGACCATATTTAAATCTCACACTACGCTTTTAATATATATATTTGGTATCTATAGTGCAGACATTTTTTCAATGTGGCGCAAGAAAAATGAAAAGAAGCCTTTGCATTGAAGAAGCATGTGGCTATGTAAATAGAAATAGAATGTTGACACACAAAAGGAAAATATTGCAGTGCATAAAATGAATTATTTTACAAAAGAAATCTATTCAATTCTCTCCTTATATTTAATAAGATGTTTTTATAAGTAAATATTTTTTATGTGATCTTTGGACATAATACAGCAAATCTAAAACAAAACAAGTTTACAAGAAGTGAACACTGGTAAAGGCATAAAAAGGTAAAAACAAGCTGGCTTCAAGAAATAAACCTTTTAAAAACCATGAATACTTTCTAGATGAGATTTTTGAAGCTGTATACAAAGCAGATACAAAAACAACATTATTTAAGTGGAGAAAACTTTGCCGTTCTGACTTTCTAAAACATCCACGAAGCACATAAACAAGATAGAAACATTATAAAAGTTGGGAAAATGATGTCGTTTTGAATTTTGAAGACATCTACGAAGCAAATAAAAAGGAAATAAAAATGTAAAAAGTTTCGAAAACCTTGCCGTTTTGAATTTGGAAGTCATCTATGAAGCAGATAAACTACAAATAAACATTACAGAAGTTTGGAAAACGTTGCCATTTTGAATTTTGAAGTCATCTACGAAGCAGACAAATATGTATTTGATACAGCTACGAAAGCAGTTTTAAGGAATTTAACGATTTTGTGGCATAATTAAATTTTAAAAAATGTCCTACCCACGTTAAACAATGTCCAAGCAAATTAAAATCTGATCGGATATTTTGTCTGGCCAGTTTTTCAACGTTATTTTAAGGCCTGCTATGATGTGATGAATATATATCAACAGCACTATGTTATTAATGTCAAATTTTTGTCAATTTTTGCCGATTTTGGGGTTTTTAAAAAATCAGTTAGCCTTTTTGGAGCCAGGTACAGGACAGAAAGTACTTGATATTAGGTTTAAGGTCTCACATAAAAGTTTTTCTAAAACATATTGATGGTTTCCTGAAAAAGCACCTAAATAGGCCAAAAAAACAGCAATTTTCGACATTTTTCATGACATCATCACATGGTGACATGACTTTCTGGCAAATTTTTTTATTCTTTGAAAATTGAAATGACGCTTTACATTCGAGTTACATTTTTTCATTGAATTTTGTGGAGAATTGTTAATTAAAGCCCATTAGCTTCTAACGCCCATCAAAAGGCCCAATAGACAGGGAAATAACTCTAACAATTCAATTTTTTGCCTAACCTTAAATCTTATTGATGGATTGTCATCTAGTCATGATTCAAAGAAAAATTCTGTCTTGTATTTTTTTTAAATTTTTTCTAGGTCCCGTGACATGCAAAAATAAGATTTCCTGTAAGAAAAAAAACATTTTTCTCAAATCTCAAATTTTTTTTGCGCTTATTTTCAAAACAAGGGATTTCTATGTGAAATTCAAAAATACACGATTTCACTATGTCAGTTCTAGTCCTCATTGTACACATAATTTCAAATAATTACTATGGTGATTTTTTCAAAAATCAGAAGAGAATGAAAATATGAAGAAAATTGTGTCAACCTAAACAAAAAATCTTAACAAGAGTTTGACTGAGAATTTCGACTTGTGATCAGAAAGTTTTAATTTTTACAAAAAGTACAGCCTTAAAAATTTTGGGATTTTTTTATTTCTCTAAAAAGATTTGAAATAAAAAAAAAGCAGCAACTTTTTGCCACACTTCTAATAAAAAAAATTATTTCTCTCAAATTTTTAAAAATCTCAGTCAAAGCTCTGTTAAAAAAATAATTCTTGGTCAATGAAAAAATCATACTTATATGGGTTTCTGACATAGTGAAATCACGTATTAGGGCTTTTTTCCGTAACCTTTTTTCCGTAAAACACCTGCTTTTCTGTATACATTGTAAAAGGAAGAGGTAAAAAGAAAGGACAGTATTCATGTGATACTCTACTTGAACTTCATAAACATTTAGCACGAAACGAAGGTGACTTGCACATAAGACCATGTTTCTACTAGACATTGGTTGGTATGTTTTGTTTTGAAATCATTACAATTCCTACCTTTGCGTGAAGAGGTAATTTATCCTATAATATCTTATGATCTAATATAATAATTAAGTTGTCACCACTGCACACCAAGACTAGAAACTAATCGATCTTGATATTTTGGAAGATAATAAAATTTCAGCCGAGCGAAATTTGAACCGGCCGTTGCGTTCTCCCAACTTTCTTTGAACTTTCCAAGATACTCAATTTCCTGATTTTCCTGATTTTGCGGATATAAAAATTACTGCGTTTTCTGGCTCTAGAGAATGGACTAGATCTAGTCTATTGCGCACCTGGTTTGATTTCGCGTCCGAATAAGATTAAACTAAATCTAGTTACAAAAGCCACACAAAGCAATTTTCGTAATTTCGGAGATATAGAAAAATCAGGAAATTCGAAATCTCCACAAATTGCAACTCGGCAAGTTGGGAGAATAGCTCAAATTTTTTCTTAACTAAAATTTTACTGATAGCTAAAAAATCAAGAATTTCTAGGAAAATACACACATTTTTTTATAAGCAACTCCACTTTTTGCTTGCTACTAAACTTGCTTAAAATGCACCAATTTGGTACTAAAGTTGCTTAGGAATTGCTTAATATTTTGACCAATATTTTCAATTAAAGCCAATTCAAGCTTCTTTGATAAAAATTTTCACTCTTTTTAAATACTTCCTATGCAAAAGTTGCTTATATTAACTTTACGCAGTACTAAAGTTGCTTAGAAAAAATCCACATTTTAGTACTGTGGCTTATCAAATGGTTGCTTATAAAAAACGTGTAAGTTCATCAGGGCTGCTTTTGTAATACATAAAAGAAAAATCTAAAATAAAGCAAAGTAATTCTTGGCTTTAACCCTACTTTGATCAAAGTAAAATGGGATCTCCAAGACCAACCTGCTTATTTTTAAGCTAGTTTTTTTGTCATTACTTAATTTTTCTTACTTATATTACTTCATTTAATGGATATGACTTAAAGACGATAACTTTTAATTGCAAATAACTATTTAAGTTGTTGGATGTCGAAAAAGCTAGTTGTAGATCAAATGAATCTGATAATAGAAATGTACAGTGAAACCACCTTACATTGATTATCGCATACGGCGGTCACCTCTCCACAACAGATAGTTTTGTTGGGAACAGGTGAAAACTGGGTTGCGACAAACTTATATTAAAGCATTCAAAGTGAGTATATAGCAGATGATACTTTTAGGTTTCGTTTGTTTATATCCACTAAACAAGACATTTCCATAGCGGAAAGGCCAAAGTTTTATTTGAATAAAAGATTTTTCATTTTTGTAAAGATATCAGGATTTGCAGACTGAAAAAATAGAATTTTGTATGAGATTTTAGCCTGCAACCTGGACCGCGGTTTACACCTTTCTCTGGGCGGTCAATGCTATGGTTTGTACATGTTTTAAGTCAGTACATAAGAATGGCAAGATCATGTTTGATTAAATGTTTACAGTAATTCTTTATAACTCCAACTTGTTGTCTTCAATCTATTTCTCTTCTAGAAAATGAATTTTTATTCTGCAGTGTCTATTTTACAATACACACTGGGCATAAAAAAAATTAAAATTTCTGGTATTCATGGAAGGTATATAGATTTCTGACAAACCTCTATGTACCGGACATGTCTCTATAGCGGACACATTTTTACATTTTGTTATGATGAAGAAAATATTTCATCGTTTTGACTATCTTATATCTCTCAGATTGGAAAATGAAAATGAAAAGTTTAGTACTACATGCAAAAACACTGTAATTGATTATTAAAATTAGCGCGGATAGTAAAATTAGGATAGACAAGCAACTCGCAAGAAAGGGACAATAATGATTTTTATCAGATAAGTGTCAAGTAGTAGTAGCGAATAGGAGCTTTAATTCTAATTTCCTACGAGCAGTGATAGCGATGGCTCTAGTGATTCAGATTGGTGTCTGTAAAAGGTCTTAAACCTATTCGGCCTGGGGCAGGGGGTAAATTTACCCTACCAGACAAACTTTTTTTAGATAGTGCCTGTTGTACTATACGTATGAACATGATTTTTGGTGGCTTTTAACAACTTTTTATGGGGAATAAGATAATTAAAAAAAATTGAAAATTTGGTCTCAATGGCCTAAAACAGGGGGTCAATTCCAGGGGGTAAAAAAAATTTGATCGAAAATCGTAGAAAATCAGTTCTCATAAAGCAAACTCAATGTAAACTGCAATTGAGTATTTTTCTGATTTATTAAATTTATGACTGATTTATAGCAATTTAGAAAACATTTTCGTTCTTGGGGTTCAATTTCTCCGATTTTGGCCCATTTTAGTTTTATTTAGACTCGTAAAAGCAGAAAAGAATAGATGATGACGTCATCACAAGTGGAGCACCCCAGGGGCTATTTATTTATTTTTGAAAAGTATATATGATGGCCTATTACCATACCAAATTTTATCCAATTTGGACTTTTGGTTCTCAAGATATTGGAGTAGGGTCAATTTTCCTCACTTTAGAATACTGAAAAATCAGTCTCGGCAAAGTCCGGCCCCAATTTCCGGTTAATCATGCTGAATTTCAGATCAATAATTGTCTGTGATAAAATTCATCATATAATGATGATATTGAAACAAAAATTAAAGTTTCAAAGTATCACGGGGCCTGGATGGTTGAGTACTGCAAGCTAGCAAGAGTAAGATCAACTTTATTGGTAGTAGTAATAGTAGTAGTAAGGGCAGTTCTTCCATTTTCTGAATATAAAAAATTTGGATATCTTAACAAAATATACTTGTTTGGCACCCTTTTTGGTGGTTTTTTTGCTGGCAATATACAATTTTTTGAATAACTTGAATTGAGACGGGTGTTGTTGCTATGGATTTTTAAGCATTTATTTCTCAGTTTTGACAATCTCAGCATGCAATACTTTTTTACTAAGAATAAAACTTTGGTTCTTGTTTATTCTTTATTATTATAAATACTTTTTGATGATGAAACATGGGAACAACTTTGTATGGATTATATTTTTTTAAATTTTGACCCCCTGGTTTCCCTTCGCAATAATTCACAATACAGACTTACGACTGCATTTTCAAACTAGAGTGTTTTGTTATTTTTTGAGACATTTTTAATGATCTTTCTTCAATTGGTATAAAAAGTTTTGAAATTTGAGGAAAAAAATGTTTTTCTTACAGAAAATCTTATTTTTACATGTCATGTGACCTAGAAAAATTTTTTAAAAATGTACAAGACGGAATTTTTCTTTCAATCATGTCTAGATGACGATCCATCAGTAAAATTTAAGGTTAAGCAAAAAATCAAACTGTTAGAGTTATATCCCTGTCCACAACCAGAATAGGGTTAAAAAAAAATTGAAGAAAAAGCCTTAAAGACATTGTTCTATGACGTAAATATAAAATATGCCTTCCCTAAAACAATTGCCCTTTGACAGAATTGAAAAATACGTTTTTGCTCTTGAGATATCATTTCTTGGTTATGTTTATAATAACAACAGCAAATACAGCCCTCGCAATTTACGACGGCAAAAGGCAGCTGCTGTCATATTTGCTTTCCAGTTTCCTCATTTGTATGGCAAAAACTTGCCATCAATATTTTTTCTTTTATTTTCATAAAATTGATTTAGCATTTAATATCATATTTTTAATCCTTAACTTATCATTAATAAAAAGATAATTTGCACTCATAAAAAATAAATCAGACGACTTCCATATTTTAATAATATAATTAAAATTGTTGAGAAAAATTTTCAAACTTCCTTCAGGGATTACATTTTCGGTTACAAAGGTTGAGCTACAAAAGACAATATTCAAAGGCTGATATGTCGCAAGGATATTTGTCAACAAATATTGTTCATGATAATATGGTGCAAATATTAAAATGAATTTGAAAAAAAGAGTGGGTAAATTGAAATTTCTTCAAAACTCTGAAGTTAAGACTAGACAATGATTAATTGCAAAGAAGAAGTGCTAATATTATTGCAATTGCAATAACTACAAATGTGGAATTGAACAAGACGAAAACCAGAAAGCAGTATGGCTTAAGAGCCATTCAATAGAACCATGGACTCAAAAGTGAGATACTCTTCGTGCGTATTCCTCTCTAATAAGTGAATTGCTCCTCCAAATGTATTATTAATGTATATCTATTATTAACCCAATTGTTCAATTTATTTCATTTATATTTGGTCTGTACTTAATGAAAAAAAATATAAATAATCAACTTCGATTCATTTAAACATTTTATTTCTCATTTGGGAATATTTAACAAATATTTAAGATAGTTCTTTCATTCTGTGCATCACATATCGTTGAAACCTTTGATCTTATTGTTCAAGAGCTTGAATAAAATCGGACCAGTTTGATTTTAAAAATTATGGTTCACAATATTAAAACCAACCAACGATATTTTTGCATTATCACCTTGTTGACAAACAAGACAATATTCAGGGACAGTGGTTAATACAGAAATATATAGTAAAGGTCGTTTTTGATAATTGTGCCAAAATTACCTATTTCCAAATTAATGTTCCTCACATGAAACTAAGAGGTCTTTACATTTGGTTCACTGGGTAGAGCTTTCTTACTCACATTTCTATATGCAATAGTAATACAAACAAGCAGGAAAGAATATATGTCATATGTAACTTTTATCTAATTTGGGCACAATTTTTTGTGTGCCCAAAATCGGTATACCAACCTGGAAAACTGCCTGTATTAAGCACTGGGGGAGAATAACGTCCTTTTGTATATTGGCAATGAATTTTGTCCTGTGTAACTCGAAATTATAATATTCCTCACTTGAACTTAATAAGATTCCTCAACTGTTTATTTCCTGTTTTTTTAAAAAAAGCTTCAATTCTCTCATTTTCGTTCACTTTAAAATGATAAAAAATAGTTTAGACAAAAAAAGTGTTCATCTTTTCTTGTTGTTTAAACTATTAATATACTCAGAATACTGGAGGCAGGGTTAAAGTAAAAATTTGGAGTCAGGGATTCAGATGTCTTCACAAAGTAAACGATTAAGCTGACTTGAACAAGATGATATAAAAAATTGGCTGTGAATTCTATTCCACAATAAGAAAACCATAAATACAATGGCTCGAGAAAATTTCTACTGCAAGAAGAACAAAACATTAATTGTTCCAGCATAGTAATGGAACAAACTTTTAAAAATACCTTCAAAATGAAAGTCACAAGGTGGCTGTTTTGCATTTAAAAGAAGAAAAGTGTTATCACAGGCCTCTGAACATAATGTCAACAATGATGAAACTAGTAGCATCAAAAATAAAACCTCAACTGGGGCCCCTAACCAAATTCTTAAAGAACCAACGATTCAGAACAAAACAGGAGCTAAATGGACATAATTTCAACTTTGTGCGACTACTGGAAAATCCTTTAAATCTGATGAGGTATTTGGAGCATTCAAAAAAATATCATAATGCAGATTTAGGAAGTAGTTACTTAAGATATGAGGCAGACACTGAAATCATGAAGATATTAGCTTAAGTAAAAGATTTTAAAAATTCACACGATCTTAAAAGTTAAGAATGTTGTAAATTATTATAGTATTTTAATTGACAGAGCTAGTGGTGTCAAATGCATAGATGAGAAAGAACTTTTCAGTCTTGAATGACACCCAACGTTTAATGTTATGTCATTAGAAGAACCAGAAGAATGCAATGAGGACAAACAAAGCTATGAAAAACTCTATAGTAAATTAACCTTTACCTTAAACAAAAAAAAACAGAAAAATAGGTATGTGTAGTGATGACGCTGCTCTAAATCGTGCTAAATCGTGGTAGATGAGGTGGGTCCCCAATATTTATGGATGTTTTGCCTTTCTCACAAGTTTGAGTTAGCATTGAATGATGCTTTTCAAATGATTCTTTTAATATTATTTTAAAGGGTCTCCACTTTGTTAGGGACTTTTCAAAAGGCAAAGCATTTTCAAAAGGAAATACAAACAACTAACTGGTACGAGGTGGGTTGAGCATAGAATAGAGGCTCTTGAGAGAAATGTCTTCACCACACAATCTATATATAGTTTGCGAAGTGTGAGATTTTAATATGGTCATGCAATTTCCTTATTTGGAAAATGAAAGTGAAATAGAAAATTAATTATTGGCTCAAAACTCTCTTAAAGAAAAACCAATCAGAAAACATTAAAACATTTTCGGGAGAAACCACTCCAATGTTCCTGGCATTATTTGTATGAAACTTTCCGTATGGAAAACAGCGAATAATTGTAATGGGAAAAATTTTCCATAACTTCACCTGTACTTTGCCTTTAGTAACCAAATATAAAAATATATATGTACCAACACAAATATCCCAAATTGTTCTGAGCATTTGAGGGCCAATATTGACGGTTGGTTACTATAGCAACGACCTATGACATCATTAAAAGTTCAATTTTTGAAAATTTTCAACTTCTCGTGTACTTTGCCTTTAGTAACCAAACTTGGTACACATATACCACAAATGGTTCTGAATATTTTTAGGACAATTTTGAAGGCTGGTTGCTATGAAAAGACTCTATGACGTCATTAAAAGAACAATTTTTGAAAATTTTACCCTGTCATTTGCCTTTAGTAGCCAAACATGATACGCATATACTCCGAATGGTATTAAAGAGTTTTTAGGACAATTTTGATGGCTGGTTGCTATGGCAACTACCTACCTTTCACTTATTTTCTCATCTTTTTCAAATAAGAGATAGTGCATCGTCAGTAAGGTCATTGTCATTGTCTTGCTTGATCTGCGCTAGAAGGCCTGTATGATGCTTCAGCGTCACGTGATGCTTTCTAGAAGGGGGGTCTATTATTTAATCCTATTAACCCTATTTGTCATAGGGTATTTTTGACCTTGATTGGCATGGGGGGGGGGCGGATTTCACTCTCCCCTCAATTTCTCAAGAACCAATAACCTTTGACTATTCAAACTATGCACATAAGAGTGCCATCTTGGATGAACAAAATGACACCATCAAATTTATTATGACGTCATCCTTTATGAAACATGGTATGCCAAATATGACGATTTTTCGGCTTTTCAGGGTGGTGCTACAAAAATTGCTGTAAATCCTTGTTGGAACATACTCCAGACTTAAAATTTGGTCAGGATGTTCCTTTTATACTAGTTTCCTAATAGAAAGTCTCAAAAAGATCGGTAAAATCATATTTTTCCTTAAAATTTGAAATGTTTTTTTGGCGGGCGGAAGGGGGGGGGGTAAAAATTGCTATTTTTTGGCTAAAATATCAGTGACAACTTGAGTGCTGTTTCTCCTCTAGGGCTCAAACTCTACCAAAACACCCACTGGAATGTTGGAAAACAATAAAACTTAAAGTCAAGAAAATTTAGAAGTAACCGGTTTTCCTGAAAAACTCTGAAAAACAGAAAAAAAGTTTACAGGGGTTAACAAAAACGGTTAACATCACAGCGATCTATGATTTCTATAGTGCACTATTTTTTACAAAAAAACTTTTATAACAAAACCAGTAGTGTAAAATATGTGTTAAAGATTTTAGAGCCTTGATACAGGTATAGAATTGCACAGCAGTCTAAGACACTGCGTGCAGCAAGTAATACTATTAAAAAGCTTAAGTCAAAGCTTGAAGGAATGCAAAAGAATGGGCTTCCCTGACAGATTTAATTTTCAATTCAATGAAACTTGTTGTACTGGAAATAGTTTGATCGATGAGCAAAATTTTGCAAGAGACAACGTTACTGTTGCCAGCATTTATAACAATGTGCATGGTTACTATGGAAAATATTTCTTGCATGAGTGTTTTGTTGGAAAATTTGAAGGAAAAAGAAAAAAGAACAAAAATTTTTCCCTGTACATTAATACTACGTTTACACTTGTGAACATTTATTCGGATTCATCAAAACTCCGGGTTCAAAAACCAATCCGAAGAAATAAGCAAATGGCGTATTACAGCGTTTACACTTATGTTTTTTTTCTCACATTTATGCAGATAATAGTCACCTAAAATATTCGCATAAATTAAATTTCTACTCACTTTCGCCTATTT
>JANSTP010139114.1:0-12569 GCA_025330745.1 Cladonema radiatum | reverse complement strand
ATGTGTTGGCTTGGTGGAAGATACAATTGTTGGTTGTGTCCCGTTTGGAATTGTTGGCCTAGACCAGAAGATACATTTGAAGGCCTTTCGAAAATTTTTTTTTGTCCGCATAAGAAGGCGATCAAATTTTTTTGGTTGGGTTCTTGATACACTAAAGTTCTCACCGGAAAATATATATTTCCACTGTAAATATCTAGATCTATTACCCTCTTATATTAGGTGACTCTTACAAGATCAAGTCAGCATTCATTGCATACATGTTTGAGTGAACACAATGGCAGCGAAACAATATCAGTTCTTCAAGCATCGTGTGCAAATGACGATGACATAGAAGCGGAAAAAACTTTTGACGATTTATATCAACGTCAAGTTTACCCCGCAGCATTTTTGGGTCCAGCGAGACTAGACTATTCACACCCGTTAGAATACGAATACCTTCCTCCTAGTAACTTACAAAATTCTGATGACGATACTCGTTCGTCTGTGCACTCTATGAAAAAAGAAGACTTCGAAATCTTTCAGGATGTGACAGCTCAAGAGTACCTACAGATATGTGGATTGAGTTCGAAGAGAACGCAAAGTGCTCGTTACGCTAGTGGTGGCGTTAAAGAAAAACTCATGAATCAACTAGCATCGTTTCGTGTCGATAGTAAAGCGTTGCATGAACGCATTCGTGAGTTGAGTAGTTATACTTTAAGCTTAGAAAGTTTGAACATGGATTGGTTACAGCGGTACGAAGATGCGTGGAGTAACAGAAACAGAGGTGCCTTGCAGCTTCTAGTTGCAGAACGCGAGCTTACAAAACTTTACGAAAACAAGCACGAGAAAATCCGCAAGAAGGAAGATAGGTATATTTGAAGGGTGAAATGCCCTTATTATATTTTCTAAATTTATTTAAAAGACAATTCTTTTCTTCTTTTAGACCTAGTGATAATCGTCGAAAATTAGAAGCAAGCTCTAAAGTACCAAACAAAACAGTTGTTCCCAAACCTCCAAAGAACCATAGCCGGAACTCTTCTCGATTAACATTACCGGCGTTTGATAAATTGACAAATTTCATCCGTGAGCCGGACACTACGAATAAAAAGAAAAGACCAACATCCCCGTTCAAACGAGGTGAATTTCATCTCTTTAAAAACCAGCTTTTTAAGATTGAATCTTATTTCGAATCGAATTTTTACATTTTATTGTTACTAACAGTATTCTTTACCTTACTTAAAACTGAAGCCATTAAGAATCTCTTTCAGTTGATATTAACTATCCACTGATTGGGTTTTAGATTTTTCCGAAAGGGCAGTTCCGAAAAATCCCGTTTTGTATGAAGAGATATATGACATTGAACAACTGAAAGATTGCAAAGGTGATCTGGCGAAAGCTAAACTCGCAGTGGATCCGTCAAGCTTCAGGAACGACATTCAACCCCCAATTATCAAACGGCAGAAAAGAATTGATGTCAGTACGAAAATCGAGCAAAATGCAATCATCGTCCGAAAAGCTTCAAAACGACCACGCCCAAACGGTCCTAGCAATGATCAAAACGTAAAGAAAAGGCAGCGCAGAAAAGAGCATAAGGGCAGGCGATTTGGAAACGATCGACAGAGGTATCTTAATCGAGAGCAAATGCATCGACCGGAAACTCAATACGAACAACATCATTTTGGGAACGACATCAAAAATTGGCAGCAGCAACCTGAATATAAGCAATCCAGAAACGAAAAAAATGTGGAATTCAGAAATTGTAGGAATGAGAAACTGCAAGGGCAGCATGAATACAGGCGGCAACAGAAAGTATCAAGACAACAAAAATGTAGTGAACAACATGAAGAATGTTGGGAGAAAATTCCCAGACCGCCGCATGAACCGCGGTCGGGAAAACCTAGTCGCAAAGTTAAAATTAATCATAATGAAGACAGATCATCGAGAAATAATCTCCCACAACTCGTCAATAACTCGCTATTTCGATAGCGAGCGACGAGTAATAAAAATTAGTTCAAATATACTTCTGTTTTAAGTTTTCGGGTTTCGTTTTCACCTCTTTCTTTCTCGGTTTCGTCTTTTTCTTTTTTTCAAGTTTTCAGAATCACTCCATATTGCAGTAATATCACGGAAGTTGATGTGTGAATTTTATCAAGATTTTGTTAATGGTTTGTTGGTGTTTGAAAAGCCACACGTTGAGTTGAAATATGGTTTTCAATTTGTCAATACATTTTTTGTGTCGGCCTTCCCAATGTTTCTTTTTTGCTGTTGCTATAGATACTCCTCAGAAATGAAATATCGGTCAGACATGATTACACTAGATGAAAATTTTACCAGGTAGATTTATTTATATCATACAACGAAATAAGATCCCGTATACCGGATTTTATCATTAAGTTGGAAACGTCATTGATTTCTGCGAAGGTTTATTAAAAATCTTCACAATCTTAGTTTTTATAATTTTGACATTGCGAAATTTCACCAGAAGATGTAACTTTACTTCAGATATAACATCTTTAATTCGATTTTTTCATTTTGCGTTAATGATGGTTAGTAATGGCTTTTCTTACGAGGTGACGGAAGAACGACAACAAATTTTGTTAGTTGAAATGACATTTCTTTCAAGGCAAAGAAAGTATGGTGTGCCAAATGCCGTTGAAACTTTGAAAATCGGAAGTGACGGGAGAAATCCTTTGGAGATTAGCAACATGTTATGCAGACTTGGCAGAGAATTTTCTCTATTCTTCCAATTTTCCCGGTATTTTCCGATCTGCGACAGCAGTATTCCGACCGTTGGTAAGGAGAAATCTTCCTGACGAAGCAAGTTAATGGACACCCGGACATTTTGGGTGCTCCCGGTTATTACGTTTTTTATTTACATTTCAAACTTGCCGCCGCATTCAAAGAAGTTGTCATGGGACTAAAAATTGAAATTCTTCGAATTTTCTTGTGACGTCATTTGTTTTTCTCTATGTTCGTTTTTTATTTGGGCAGATAATGATCATTAAATCTCATGTATCATCGCTCCCAAAGAGAATATTACAAATTATCTCATAAATTCCTCACATTTATTGCTTTCAAAGCACTTCTTTCGCTAGCTGTTGTTTTTTACATAGTTATTTTTTATTTACCAACATTAAAAAGACGAAAATTTGATGTTTGGATGAATAGTTAGTGCTTTTTTTATTCGGATTGTCATAAAAATTAATGACATGATCAAGTGACTACTTCGCAAAACTATTTTAATTTTTTCCATGTTTTCAAAACAGAAACCCCGGGTTCAAATAAAAGTTTATTACGTTCCTGAGTTTAATCAATGATTTTCTGTGAATAGGGGTTATGTATTGCAAATATTATTTTATTTATTATGATCAATATTTTGGATTTTTAAGAAAATATTCTGCTGTTTATAAATTTTTATTTTCAATAATTTGGAATTTGTAGCATAAAAATTTTACTTGAGTTTTTTCAATTTTAATTATTTTTTTATTTTACATAACCCCCGTGTTAGCCGTTTACGTTTTAAATGTGGTTTTCGTATGAACCTTCAAGTTTTTTCAAAGACGTTGTTAGTGACTATGTAAAAGAGAAAAAATAAAAACAGTATAATTATTTACGTTTATATGTACAACTACAATAATAAGATCCTCACCAGTTAATGTAACAAGTTTTTTTGTTTTTATATTTTTAGCTATATACAAGAATAAATGTTTTGGAGTTACTATACTAGAGAAATACAAAAATATATGTACATATAATATTTTTTATCGATGAACAATGAAGATTTTTACTGCTATACTTCTACTATGTTTGGGATATTTACATTTTATTGACTCGAAAAATACAACAAAAAAGACAGTTTATACCTCATGTGAAGCGACCAAGTCATTCTTTCGAGGAATTGGGTATACAGGGAATGATATATATGATACCCAACAAAATGGTAGCTATCTATTTGTTTGTTTTGTTTTCAAAGTGTACTATAAGCACTTCGATTTGCTTAACGCTCCATAAAGCCCTTATGTTTTCAGAATGTTTGCTTGTCAGTTGTGATAGCAAAATAAGTGCACTTGTGTATTTTTTGACTCCATTTATTTAAGGACTGTTAAGGAAGGAACTTTGTTATGGTGACACTGTTTTTGTGGAGGTTGTCTTTTTGAAAGTCATGCAAACAACTTATGCTGAATTTTATTTGTTGTTCTAATTTTCTGTGTATTTATTTTCATCCAATTATTGTTTGAATATCTGCACATAATGTTTATACATATCTTTTACATAAAATGTTCCAAAGTCTAATAATGTCACAAGGTTTGAGGCATGCTTTCATCTTCCTAACTGGCATTTTGTTTACAGTAAGTGAGCATATATCTGGTATTTGGGTTCTACTTGAGAGTATGGTCCCAAGCCCTCTTTTCTCATATCATCATGAATACAGGAGAAATCATTCTTTTTAAATATTTTACTGTTTTCACTAGAATAAAGTCATGATTGTGCAATGATTGAACTCTTGTCAGCTTTGTAAAATATAGTATATTGTCCATTTATATCATGATCCCGAATATTTTTTCATTCGTAAGAGGTTTATAATAAGCAACATTGGATGTAATGGTTTCTGTAAATAAGCAACTAAGGCTGAAACTTTGAACCAAGGAACTTTGATAAAAATGTTAAGCAAACAAAAGTATTTTATCAGCTTTTCATTTCATTAATATTATTGAAGGATATTCTAGCCTTTTTATTTTGTATCACATTTTCTTTTTTATTTTTGGAGAGGTCTAAAGTTCCTAAGAATGTAAGCAGGTCTTTTGTAATAAGCTATTAACCTTTGAGCAGAGCTGTTTATAAAAAAGATTGTGATAGTTTGTTGGGCTAGAATGGAAAGGCATTCTAATAAATCATTGCCTTGTATTCTTCATGGATATAAATTTAAAACCCTTTGAAGATATGTGCTATTTTGTGCTTGCAAAATATGCCATCTCCCTGAACTCTGTTTCATGATTCATTGGAAGAAATTGGAATATCACCCAGAAAAGGGTAATCATAAACTGTGTAAGTGTTATATTTGGTAAGATTTAAATGAAGGTCATTTAAAAGATTTTACCTATAGTTATATTTATTAAATAATTGACACTTTCTAATTGTTATGAGCTTGCACAAATTATTTCTTCTCTAAAATCCTCAAAGCTATTATGTTCTGTGCAAACCTGTAAATATGATTTCTGCTATATTTTCATTTCCATCAGGTTTGAAACAATGTCCTTATGTTTGTTGTATGTAGGCCTCCCCTAATCACAACAATTAAAAATCTTATAGTTTAAACTCTAGGTTAAACTTGATATTTTTTGATGAATCCATATTTACGATATTATGCGGTTGTTTTTAGAAAAGCTGAATCTTTGTTCTGCTTCTCCGACGTGTTGCAACGATCGAGCAGAAGCACACTTGTTTCGTATGAGTGAAAGTCGACGTAAACATTATACCACGCCACAAACCCGACGTGGAAAAGAAATATTCTCTGATAATACGGCCAAATTTAAAGGTATATTTTCTTCAACTTATATAGAGATTGTAGTAAGAAAATGTCGGTGAGAAGGCTGCACGCTGAGCTAACAGCAGTGTAGAAGTTTGAAGACACTTACATCCTAGGTGGTAAACTTTTTTCAGAAACAAGATTATAAAACTTCAAACAGCAACCTCATAACATATTACAATATTTGACACATGTGATTTTTTTATTTGGAAATGAATTTTAATATCCTTTTATTTGTCTCAATATGGACACATGGTCATTTTTGGCGTCCTATTTATATCCTTATTTTATCCAGTGGACTTTTTATTCGATATTTTCAAAGAGCGAGTCAAGTAAATGTATATGGATTAGCCAGGATATGGTTTTACTTGCAAACGTTAAAGTGAAGAAGCAACATGTGAAATGAAATGGACCATTTTCTTTTTCCATTTATCTCTTCACTCCTATTTTGTCGTCATAAAAAATGGCGGTGAAAAGAATAGTGATATTGAGTTGGAAATTACCCCCTGTGGTGACATTCATACTAACCCATTATAAATCTAAGAAAGAATTTTTTTATTGATTTTATCATAAAGTTTTTTTTATTTGAAAGTTTTAATCAAAGAAAAAATTCGCTCTCTGATAAGATTAGTATTTAGTCTTATTATCTGAAGACGTTCTTTTGATGAGTTCTTTTCCTAATTGTTAATATCCTTCCCTAAGACGTCGTCATGTCGACGACATTTCACTTGTAATACCCGACATCATCCGTAAGGTTAAAAATAGACATTATCCGTAAGGTTAAAAGTAACTCATTTAACCCGAAAGCGCTTTTTCCGGTAAGGTCATTTAAATATATATTTCTGCAATGAGCACTTGTGTTTTGTTTCTCAGTCGAATGTCATTTTTTTCTTGTGGGCTGTCAAGTTATGACATATTTTTAAATTGCAATATTTTCTTCATATATTTAAACACAGGCAGTTGATAAAACAACAGCGCAAACCATTATAATGCCAACTTACGAGTTTTACGAAGCCTGTAGAAAGCTTTGTTTTCTCTCAAAACAGATAAAAATATTTGTTGGGTATTTGTGTGCTTTTCGTTCGACACGGAATGTCTTTACTTAATGCCATAATGAATCAATAAAATATTTCTGTGCAAATTTCATAACTGACTATGCTCCTGATCATTTCAAATGTATAGATGAAAAACGTTCGTTCTATTCCCTGTTTCAAGAAACGTTTGTTTTCAAGGATCTAAGTTTTCTCATCATGCCACATACAAAATGGGGAATGTTTTGAAATCGGGAGTTTACCCGTTCTGTTAACCTTTGTTAGCATGCTTTATAAGTTCCCTATTATGATCTCACATTTAGATATATTTCGCGAACTTCTGCGGAAATCGAAAGCACGACTAGATACGATGTTCCGTGATACTTACAAAAGCCGATACGTGGATAACATTCACGTTTTTAATGACTTATATATTGCTTTCAATCAATATGTGAATGGTAGCGAACTATTAGTAAAAGAAAAAGTTGACACTTTCTTTGCTGAGGTTCATAAACTTGTATATATGATGACGAAGCCACTGACTACTTTCACTAAAGAATACAAAAACTGTATATTTGATAGCACGAACTTTGTTCAACCTTTCGGTGACATGCAGCGCAAAATTGGTTACCAGACCTCTCGACCTTTTCTTGCATCTCGCGTGTTCTTGCAGGGATTGAAAACTGGAATGGAAGTTATGACAGAAATATTAAAAATGCCCGCACATGAGGAATGTTCGAAAGCGTTTTTCCGTATGACGCAGTGTTCGATATGCCGTGGTGTTTCGGACACCCGGCCATGTTTGAGTTATTGTACGAACGTCATGAAAGGTTGTTTTACCTCTAAAGTCATGATTCAGCCGAAATGGAGTGAATATATTTCAAGTATGATTGATTTAGCTGGGAAACTTGAAGGACCTTTTAATTTGGAAGCTGCTATTGAACCTTTGGGTGTGAAAATTTCAGACGCCATTATGACATTTCAAGAAAACCAAAGTAATGTCACTGTCAAGGTGCGCTTTTTTTATTATGTTGAAAATTAAATTGTTCAATTCATTCACTGCTCAAATTTCATACAAAAATTTACTACTTTACTGTTTTCTGTTTGTTTCTTTTTATGTTTCTTTATTTTTTTGTATTGTTGTTTTGTTGATGATATATATGTGGCTGGGTAGAGACACGAATGTATTGATTCTTGCTAATCGTCTCACATTATCGGCCTTTCTCATCTTTGATCCGTTTGAGTTGTCACTTGATTTACTTAATAATAGTTGATTGTTTGACATGTCAAATGCTAGTATATGCAATTAGTAGTCTCACCAGCCTTGAAAACAATGTGGTTTTATCTCACAATTTGTTAGTCATACAATATTATCTGATCTCATTTCCCCTACCAATAATACCCTCATAAACTCGCACTGAATCACTATTCTCTTTTCTGTACAGGTGGAAGAGAAATGCGGAAAACCGATAAGTAGTATTAATAACTTACGGCGCCGCCGTCGTTCGCCGGAAGAAGAGAAAGCAAGTGACGACAGCAATAGCGGTGGGGATGATTACAAAACGTGGGTGAAAAAAATCAGCGAGTCGAAAGATATTTTCAAAAAATTCAAGCAAGAAACTCAATTTTTCATCAATAATGGATATAAAGCTGACTCTACTCTCACACACATGTATAGTAAAAGAAAAAATGCTTCAGCCTTCGAAACGTGAGTTCAAAATATTTATATTTTCCCCATAAATACTCTCTTTAAGGTGTTGAAATCGTTAAAAGTGAGTGGCGTCATTTAACTCAAGTACTGTTTACTGCTGTTCATCGAGAATGTTAAGTTGCGATTTACACATCCTGTTTTCTATTGATGTCAATAACTTTCTTTCCTTGCATTCAGGAAACTTCCCGCATGATGAAATTAAAGCGAGCAAATATTGTGCTCGTTCTTATCTCCCCATATTTCCGTCCCACCATGCATTAAGTTTGCAACGAAATGTTTTAATGAGCTTATCTAATGCGTTCATGATTTATTTTCTTATCGAAATGTCACTTCCATATAAATACTCTGAGCAGAAAGACTTCTTTTTTCCATTCATAGCATTAAGCCCAACAATTTTTTCTTATAAAGTCCGTTTTTTCAACTATATCTTACTTTAGGTTTAAGATTCTTTGATTTCAATGAGTTATTGAATTTGAGTTTTCGACCGCTTTTGACATTTTGACTCATCTTGGCGCTTAGCACATCATATTGACGACTCGCATATCATTAATTCGATTTGATTTCCAAAGTGCTCATGGAAATTTTATTTTTTTCAGAGAAGGATAAAAAATGTAGGAGTGAACTTAAGGCGTGTTATTACAAGTTACTTTGGACCACCCATTCACGCCCCCTTCTCGTAAATACCTTATTAGCATGATATTGTTTATATTGTTCGATTACATCGATATTTTAATCATCGCTCCAATTCCTTATCGCTTCTCTTGATCGATATGTAAATAGCTTTCTATTTATAATCTGTGATTGTCACCATAGTTGTTTGTTTGTTTCATTGAGCCCCCTCCTTTGTCTTACCCAGTACTTATGGCATGTTTCCTGTCCCGACAATCCCTCCCCGCTCTTACCGCCTTTGAATACCCTTTTTCATTGAATTGGTTCTTCGTAAATTCTTTCGGCATGATATTTTTAAATTGTATTTCAAATTCAATATATTCTGATTCTGCCCTCTTTTCTTGCCCGTTTCTCTTGGTTTCATTCTATTGTTTGGCAATATTTCAGAATTGCTCCATAGGCTCCCACCAATGCTTCCGGCATTGCATTTTAAAGTGTATGTCGTGACGTCACTTCCTGTTCTTGCTTTGCCTATGAAGTGGCATCTATTTTACGCAAGTGTACTTTGTGTTATGTTGTTTATGCAAGAGAGTTTTTAATGTCATGATATAACATCCGACAACACTTCATAACTGTCTCTCATCTTATCGTAAATTGATATCCTTGTGCAACGAAGCGCTAATAGAAAGCCGAGATAAGATTGTTATATCTATCACTACGATCTTATTTCATCCATGTGCTTTTTTCTTTCGACGATCTATGTGATGACGTCATCAATTTCTGATGGCATTTTCTATGAACCATTTTGATTTAAGAAATAATCGAACCTTATTTAATCCAATTCGGTTTTTGTGGGTTACTTATCGGATTGCTAGCGTTTTATATTTGTCGCTGAATAAATTTATCCGTTCACATACAGAAATAATTTTCTAGAAACGTTGGTTTGCTTCCACTTGAATAAAGCCATGACAGATTTAATGTGATTAGGAAACTACAATTAATACAGATGATAGTCTGCTATAAACTTTTTTATTTCCATATCCTTTATTTTCTTTTCGATTGTCGCCCCCATTCTGATGATAATTCCTCTATTTTTATTCAACTCCTCAATTTATCTTCCTATTTGTTCTCTAAAGTTTATCTGGCACCCTTCGTTCTTATTGACATTGTTCCAGAAAACGATCGGCCGTGGCCTAACTTAACTTGTATTTTCGTTCTCTTCGCAAATTTCACGCTTTTTATTCTCTTCCTAGGTTGCTCGCGGATACCAAGACTGGCTTGGAACAAATGAGACATTATTGGATCGAACTATCGGGCGAACTTTGCAAGAACGGGATTGCTGCTGGTGGTGACACGAAATGTTGGAACGGCGCTAATACATCAGGGTATATAAACGTTGCTTTTTTCTAGTATACTTTTCACTGTTAGTTCTAGGAAAGTTGCATGGCTAACTATAGAATATACATTATTTTGATCTTGTTGTTGCTGATTTGTAGATATTCGTTGCCGGTCGTCAGTGATGATGTACACGACTTGTATGGTGAGAATCCGGAAATGCAATTGAATTCTGATGAAGCGAGCAAAGACATCTTGAACCATGTGAAGACGCTCTCTCGGATGATCAAGAAAATTAAGCAAGCCTTGACTGGTGAAGAGAGACCGGACCAAGAAGAAAGCAGTGGTCAGGGTAGTGGTTTTGGGAGTGGCGAGGAGAATGCAGGAAGCGGAGAAGTTATTATCCCTCCTGACGAAGAAGGTTCGGCAAGTGGCAGTGGATATGTACCCGTCTATACTACTACCACTACTACTACCACTACTAAAGACAAATGTGCAAATAGCGTCGATAAAAACTGTCTATCAACGACAAGTTCGACGCAATCTCCAAATGACGTGCAAATTTTACCAAACATTGAAGGCGAAAAAAAGCCTTCGACTGGTGGTCGTGACTCCTCCTCTCAAAACATTTTCGCAAATGTTTTACTACTGTGGATTACAAGTCTAATAGCTATTTGCCTCTTATGATTTGCCCATACGTTTTAGTCAGTAAAGAATAATTAGAGGCGTCGTCAAGTTGTCAGTGCAGACCATGTGGCGCCGATTGACGGATGGTGTCGCCACTTTCGACGCTGTTGTCCAGTTCTCGTCGAGTCACGAGAGCTTGATTGAATGAATAGTAAATTTATATTATAAATGAAAAAAGTAAAACATTCAAATATTTTTTAGATTAGATAATTTTTGGTATCGACACCAAATTTAATGATGCGTGACGCCTCGGCGAATCGCTACAGCGCATGCCCTGTGATTTTTGATCGCATTCTACGTCACATTTAAGGTTATTAATAATGTAATTTCCCAATTGTGCCTTACCAGCGCTCTGAAGTTTCATTGAACATTTGTATATATCTAGCAATCTCCGTTTTCGCCGATTACATGTTCATTTAGGCACTATTAATAATAGCTAAGATGCGCTCGTTAGATAATAAAAGCTATATATCGTATAAATGTTTATATATATATGGTTTCCGATGGCAAGGTGGAAACTTTTACAAGTGTTTTTTATTTAAAAACTTTTATTGCTGTCGACTTTAAACCAAAGAATATTTTTTACGTTGTTGTTTTGCTTTTATGTACATAATTTTTTTTATTATTATTATTTTGTATTAATAATATGTAATAGATATAGTTATTTACTGTATCACAGAGCTTTAACACATTGCATGGGAGAAGATTTTTTTCTTTTTACTGTCTATGGATTTGATAAATAAAACGATTCGATAGATCCTTCAATTTCTCTTGTTTTGTATTCGGGCGCTGTTCATGTCTGTCTGTTCTCATCTGTACATTTACTTTTGGCCGTACTTGTGAGTCATTTTTAATTTGGGGAAGTGTGAAACATGATAAGTCGAGAAACTAAAGAAAGTGTTAGGAAAGTATTGAGAAGCCGATGAGTGAAAAAGTCATCGAAACATATCAATCAATATCTGTGGTCAAACCTTCTATTTTTGTTCTATGCTCTTTTTTATTATGTTCGTATTCGTGAAAAAAACCGCAGTTTGTATCTATATAAATCTAATTATTAATTTCTTTTTATTATTGTTATTTATATACATGCGTATCATTATTTTCTATCCCCCCAAACATAATGTTATTGTGACGCCAGAAAAATGATCCATGAATTTTTAATGGTGATGGTTATAACAGAATATTATATCCCTGTATTTTATTTCATCTCAGAATATTAGGTGAAAAAATTTATTACGTACCTCCCCCCTTTGCTATTTTCCTGTCAATTTTAGGTTAAAATACTTTTAGGAAGTTGAGAAAGTAAATATTTCTGAATTATTTAAAAAATAAGAAAATATAATAACTAGTTATATTTTATATCATTGTTATCGCACTCCATTACCATCATAATCTCGTTGGGTAACTAATATTTGTTTCTTCATGATTTATTTCAAAGGATGGCATTTTCCTGTAATGTCCGTATTTTGTTATTAACTGAGAAGCAAACGCGATGTCGAGGTAATGGAATTAAAATTAAGTATATACCTCAATGCTCTCCAATTTGAAAAAATGTAAATAATAGCAGGGCTGTGCCATGATTGCATTTCTCAGCAAGCTTGCAGGATCACGTGAGAGAAAATTTCATTACTCCATTCACCAGTTAATCTTTTTATATGAAAAACCAAACTTCAACGAGCACTTGAATGGT
>JANSTP010139003.1:0-12570 GCA_025330745.1 Cladonema radiatum | reverse complement strand
GAATAATGGTGGTTGGATGCTTATAAATGAACAAATGAAATTGTATGGCATACTGGCAACTTGTAAAGTAGATCTTACTATCAGAAATTTTTAAATTGATATCAGAAATGTGAATTGCCAATAATCAACAATCATGGCCAACAATGACATAATTTTGAATTTACTTGATTTTTTATTTACTCCAAGCTTCCCCACTTATTTAATTTTACACCTACGTATAATGCGATTGTTCAATTTTAATTATATAAAAGGAGTCCTAAATGAAGTCAATTAAATTGGCATTTATATTTAAGGGGAAAAATCTCCAGTACCTAACCAGCAGAAATAATGAAAACGCAACGAAATTGCAATGGAAATAGGCCTCAACGAGGACGATTTAGATATAAATATGGCATTCTTTTGAGGTAGTGGTTCGGAACACCATAGCAATGCTTCTGATTGGTCGCCACTGCGATGTCATTTAGTGACTATTTACCTTGTAAATAAATGTTCTATTTGTAAATTTGAGGCTGTTGAGTAGAGTATGAGTCAGTTTAACCGATCCCATTGAAAAGAGCTCGAAAAACTAATAAATTTAGAGGTATAGATCTTTTGATATTGTCTTGGGGAAGCCTAAATATTAACGAATTGCGTTTCAGTCTTTTTATTTTTGATGACGCCATAAAATGCTTAAAGTGCGTTTAATTCAAAACCTACTCATTTTGAGCATATAGTCTTTTATACCAATCAATTTCTTTTTTAATTTTCTATTTAAAAATGGTATTGTTTTCGATTTTTGAGGAAATTTTTTTTTTCACTGACCCAGGACCTAATGACAACACTGCCTACGTGGTACAAGGTCCTAAGAAAAATGGTCCATGGAAGAAAATTAATTTGTAGGATACATTTGTTCATTTTGAGAAGAAAGTATTCGGTTACTTTTTTTGCCAGTTTCTTTGAGAAAATTTCCTGTCTATTTTGTATTGGTCCTGCATTAATATTTCTGAGGGTCCTAAGATGTGAGCATCAACAAAGATACATGAAAATTCGTTAGGATCAAAAAATATTAGAATGTATTCTTCCAGACAATGTTTTGGTGTTTTTTCCATGAAAATGGTGTCACTTGTTTTCTAAGTTTACCAATGTTAGTGCTGTGTTGTGACAGGTTTGAAATAAACTCGGAATGAGACTGTATCATAGAAACAAAGGACATGACTTTGTTTTTCCGGATGCATGAATGCCTTACAGTAGTTATATTTTCAGAGCAGGGTCTGGAAAGATTTATGTGACATATTTTCAGTGCTTGTGGTATTTGTATTGGTTGAAACATACATTTTTTTCAGTTGAGTGTCAATCCCACTGCTGCAGTATTTGAAGAACAACTTCAAGTATGTTCTTGTTTTTGTCAGCTGTAGATACGCCAATTATTACATCACCGCGGATAACACGAACTTCTGAAAAACGGTTAGTTGTCAAGATTCTTCATCAAATTTCCATTTGGTGGAAAGCAGCTCAAAGATCTAGTTTTGTTAAAAGGCGGAAACCAGCTTGGTGTTGCTTAATGTCATGAGAATGTAGTATAGGAACATTGGTTGGCAAAATGGTCTGATTCACGTCATGCATATCTATTGTTATTGGAATTCCTGCTGATGTTTTAGGGCTAATACAGCATTCAAAACCCATGATGCCAGGCCCTTTCAAGGTTCGATGATGTCACTGTGGAAAGCCCTTTTAAAAAGGAATGGGAACTAGGGAGCAGAACAGGTGGTAGGTAGTATTGATTCATCAGTATAGCATTTGACAGCATAGCATTCTATTTTTCCAACTCTGGTAAAATCATCTGGGTATCGAGCTATAAGTTCGTCCTTTGTTGCCTGTGGTTCTCCCATAACTTTACGAATTAGCTTATCTTGAGGTGGTTTTACTAACCCGATTCTATGCAGACATTGCCATTGAGCAATGATGTCAGCTCTCACAATGTGTAATCTGATTTTGTAACTGATAAATGATGCATAATTGCACCATCATAGTATCTGATGATTTTTGTTTATGTGAGTGGTAGTGACTGTTTTCTCGTTTCCTTTACGGACATGATACATATATCTGTTCCTGTGTCTGTGAAGGCACTTTCAACTTACTCTCCAATGGTAACATTGACTTCAAACTTTGATGTGCATGATGAATGGCATCACAAAGACTTAATTCTCATGTGTCTCACTTTTGTGAAGTGCTTTGTCTTTGTCAAGACTCTCAATACATCCTTGTGTTTGTGGCTAAAACAAGTTTAAACAAGTAAAGCGCTAGTGCAAGGATGCAAGCCATACCACGTGCCATGTGGTGAAGTGTAAAGTCACATGCAAAGTGCAAGTTTCTGAGTATCTGTGCTTAACGATTTTCATTGGTCAGTAATTACGTCATTGATTACGTAGTCATACGCATTTTGAACAATGGAATTTAGGTTGGACACCAAAAATATCAGGACACCGATTTCATGCTACAACACTAGATGAACAGGAGATGGCTGACATGGTCTCACAAAGGTAGGGAATCCTCATTACATAACATACAAGATAAGATATCCTCATTGTATCTTTCTTCAGGGTTATCACCACCTTCACTCTCCCCCGCTTCCAAAAGGTCAAGCTCAGCAAATTTTTTGCTAATTTGTCTCGCGAGTACTTCATAACAACAGGTCATCGCAGTCTGTATTTGGCGTCACTTTAAATTTTTCTTGTACTGTTCTTAATTTGTCAATCAATTTCGTGCACGCTCCATTGTCGTAAAGTATGTTACACCATCCAACGCTAATCTGTTTCGTCGAGTCTTTTGTTGTTGCTATTAAATGGTTTTTTTATTCTTTTCTCGTTTTCAGTCATTAACTTTGTAAGTCCGTTTCGTCACTCTCCTTCGCACTTACTGTCGGCTTCGTTTTGTTGTCATATTCTCGTTATATTGTACTGTTGTCGTACCATCGCGTTGCCATCGTGTCGTATTGTACTATATGTTTTTTTCCAAACTTTGCCAATTCTTCACGTCGGCTGGTCGGCTCGCAACCATACTAGCATTTCGTCCCCATTCCCATTTTCGTCTTTGTCCTAGTTAGCATGAAAGCAAACGAAAACAACAGCATTGTTAAATACGAATGTTCAACAGAGTGTTCATTTTCTAACAGAATATTTCCAAATAGGCTCATGTATTTGTTTCTACTGAAAATTCAGAGTCTCTGCTCAATTAATATAATTACTTGGGCTTCTGTGACCACGTGATATATGAATTTGTAGATTGATCAGTCCTACAGAATGTCAACATTGCAAATTGCAAAACAGTATCAGAAACATAACAAACGTTTATTGTTTAGTGTCCCATGGCGTGACCATGGATAACCATGGCAACATAATCATCATTTTTGTACGAAATTACTTTTAATTATATGAATGTTGATGTTGATAATCTAATTGACGTCGTGTATAGCAGGTTTGAATCTTATCAACATGAACGTTTTTTTGTAAAATTAATTATATTTTTCCTGTTATTTTTACGTTTTGTCTTTTTATTTTTTATTTTGTCTTTTTATTTTGATGTTATGATTTTTTTGTAAAAGAATAACCTCACGGTAGTGTATCGAATTTTCTAACCAATAAAAAACTGTATTTCTGCCAATTATGTGGTAAGAAAAACTTGTGGCTGCTATTCATCGATGTGTAGATCTATGGAAAGTCGGTTCTTCACTACTTGTTGACATTTCTGTATCGCTGCTTTCAACTTCATCAGGTTCTTTATCACTGGCTTCGGATAAACTGCCTCTTTTCTAACTAGATGTTTCTGTTGTTCAGGATTCTCGATTCTCCTCTTCAGATTCTCGTGATGTGTAACCCCTCTCACTCCCCTCCTGTTCGGAAGTTTGGTGAGAACCTTCTAACGGCAAAAATCTCATCATCTGAATTGTCTGTGGTAGATTTGTAGTTGTTTACTTTTCTTTGTTGGTTGCAGGGTTGTACTCTCTTGCGTGGTTTTTTTCTGTGGGTCGGTTGGGTTTTTTGAGTGTTTACTTCGAAATATTCATTGCAGAGTTTAATTGCACTTGTTTTGTTTGGAAGCTTTTCCAGCCAGCTCCCACGACAGTTGCATAGACTTTTTCCATGCATTCACAAAGTTTTCATATGTTACTTTTTCTAATTTTTCATTGTTTTCTAGGCTCAAAATCGAATCAATTTGTAAACGTGGAGCCCTACCGAAGAGTAAAAAAAGGTGAATAACCGGTCGAAGTACTGACGGTGCAATTGTAGGCAAATGAAAGCTCTGGTAGATGAATTTTCCAGTAATTTTTTTCTTGTGGTGGTAAACTTTTTAACATTGTGGTAATTGTCCTGTTCATTCGCTGGACCTGTCCATTACCCATCAGGTGGTACGGTGTTGTGTTTGAAGCAGCTATACCTGTCACCTGGTGTAAACGTTGGAACAGTTTTTTTGTTGAACTCCCGACCTAAAGTGTGGTGGATACGTACCAGAAATCTGAAATTCAAAATGTATGTGTTGAATAATTTGTCAGCTGCAGCCTTTGCCAATTTATTACGTGTAGCATATATTTGAGTGAATCTTGTAAAGTTGTCACATACTACTAACGCGTACTCAAAACCGCCTTTGCAACGGTTAAGGTGTAAAAAATCGATGGCAACTATTTCAAACAGATACAAAGATAATATGGGCATTAACGGTGCTTTGTAATAGTGATTGGGTGGTTTAGAAATTATACACCTGCACTTTGTTTTGATGTAATGTTCCATTTCTTTTTTCATGTAAGGTCAATAAAATCTTTCTTTCGCAAGATGAAAAACACGTTCGCTCCCTAAAGCGGCCATAGATACTTTCATACAATTCTTTGTACACTACGATTTTGTATTTTTCTGGTATTACTATTTGAGTGAAGTTCACTGTTTTCCTAAAGAGTAAATTATTTTGAATACTGAGCTTTTTGAATTGACGCAATAAAATTGTCGACCAAATTTAGCGATTTCCAAACCCTTTTTGTTCGTCTCACATTATTTTGTATTGCTTCATAAGCGGGCACAATCACGTCATCCTTCCGCTGTGCGTCAATAATTTCATTGTTTATTTTATTTTCTACGTTAATATGTTTTTGTTATCATCTACGGGATGTCTGGACAAAAATTCTGCGTCGATATTTTTCTTATCACTTTTATACGTTCTGGTGAATTTATAGTCCGCCAATTCCCCAATCCATCTTATTCCTGTAGCGTTTAACTTGGCTGTGGAAAGTACGTATGTAAGGGGATTGTTGTCTGTAAATACCTGGTAGGGGGATCTGTAGCATAAATAGTTGTGGAGTTTTTCGGTTATTGGCCACTTCATACTTAAAAACTCTAAATTTCCCGAGTGGTAATGATATTTTTTTTTAGCTTTCTTTAGTGTCAGTGATGTGCAGCTTATCACCCAAGTTTTCCCGTCTTGATTTTGGTATAAAACTGCTCCGCGACCTTCGTTTGAAGCGTCACAATTTAAAAAGAACGGTTGAGAGGAATCTGGGTAAGCAATAGTTTCAGGGGATTTTAAATCATCGACTATCCCGTCAAACAACCTTTGAAAACCCGGTTTCCACTCAATTTCAGTTTTTGAATGAAGAATATTGCTTTTCTTTTTATTCCTTACTTTTGGTTTTGAGTTTTGTTGTGTTGCAAAACATCATAAATTGGCTTTAGCTTCCTCAAAAAATCTTTTATATAGGTCCGGTAATAACCAAAAAAACCTAGTAAATTGCATAACTCTCCTACATTTCGTGGCGGTATTTTACATTTTTCTAATGCCTCAGTATCTTTGGGGTCTGGTTTATACCCGTCTTTTGAAATAATTCTCCTTAGATACCGGACCTCGTTTTTAAAAAATTCGCACTTTTAAGCATTTAGTTTGATACCTTTTTTCTTTAAACATTGCAATACTGTCCGTAAATTATTTACATGCTCTTCAAATGACGATGCATAGACGAGTCTTAAACCAGATAAACATTCGTTGATGTATCTTTGAAAACAGGGGCCAACATTGGTGAGACTGAAAGGATTCTAACCCATTCATAAAGAGACCATGGGGTTGAAAAAGCGGTAAATTGCCTTGAATCTGGGTGGACAAAACCTTGATGATAAGCCTTTGACATGTCTAGGGTTGTGAACCACGACTTCCCTCCCAAACTATTGAGAACATCTTGTATCTGTGGTATTGGCTGTTTGTCTGGAATAGTGTTTGCATTTAATTTCCTTTAGTCAATACAAAGTCTTAGGCTATTATCCTTTTTGCACACACACCATCGGGCTGGTGTAAGGGGAATAGGAATTTCTTAACCACTTATTGGTAATAAGGTCTTCTATATAGTTTCATACTTCGTCGTATAACTTCCTAGGGATGCTACGGTATGATTCACTAACCGGTATATTGTCCGTCAAGTTAAATTTCATTTGAAAATCTGGGATTTCCCCTATGTTGGATTTAGGCCTTGAAAATACGTAACACTCCTCCCTTAGCATCGCATTTACTACCTCTTGCTTGGGTTGTAATAGATGGCTAAAATTAACTTCAGGGTCAAATTCCCCACCGCGGTGGTCTAATGAGATACTATTCACCGTTGGAAACGCCTTAACATCTACTAGTCCTAAGGGTATTACTGCTGGTATCCCATGAATAGTTCCTAGGGTTGTCCCTTTTGTAATTAAATTGGGTTTTGTCAAATCGTTTAGTACGGGAATGTTCAAATTATTGGGTTTCCCTTTCTCTAGAATTTCATATGATCCTCCAACTATGACGTCTCCATCTAATTGCACGCTCGGCAAAAAAATAACGGATTGTTCTTTGTTCCCAAAACAAACTTTAGCTTTACATTTCACTTTTGCGATACTATTAGCGGGAATTTTCGTATTCTGAACGACCTTCACCCTGGTAAATAGATCTAGTGATTCGCTACTTTGTTTGGTCAAAGAGATTACCGTTCTCGTATTTTCTTCATCTACGCTTTGCAAAATACTTGAAAAAGTCGCTGCGAAAAATTTTTCATTTTTATAAAAAATTAAATGTCTGGCTTGCTTGGTTGAAAATTTCATACCAGCTTTGCCCTCTACCAAAAGGTTTGTGTTATTAGCTGCTTTAAGATTCAATGTATTAAAACACGCAAATTTATAAACGTTTTCAATTTGAACGTTTGGAAAATGTTCTTTTAGCCAAGATTTTTGTACGAGACTAATCATGGAACTGGTATCCCATAGTGCTAATATCGGGTTATCATTGAGACAACAATTTATCAGTGGACGACTACCGATCAACTTAAATATCTAACACGTTGTACTTTCGGATCGAAAATTTTGGGATCCGAAACGGAAAAATTATCGAAACGCACGTCTTTCTCAAATTCTTGTAGACTTTCGATACAACTACAAATTAATATGTGTTGTGGGAATTGTTCTTTTTGACATGACGTTGAACAAAACAAACCGGATTTGCATTTTGAACAACGATAGAGTTTATCAAAAGTTTTCAAGCAAACACAGCATTTATTATTAGGGGATACAAAATCAGTTACACCAATCGCCTCATTGCTTGGTGTAACTTTCACTTGTTTTTTTGGTTTCAATCGAAGTAAGGACATTGATTTCGTTTGTGATCAACAGACCCACAGTGAAAACAGTGACTACAACGAGACTTGATTTTTCGACAATTCGGACATCAATATCGATTGGCAACACTTTAGGAGGAGTTTCTATTGGTTTGAAAATTATTTGGTGTAGATTGTCGGTGTGGTGGTAAATGGGGCTGGTTCATCAGGAGAGGAGGAGAGGAATTCGGGTTGTGATTACGGGAATGGGGTTGCATATCGATATCAGGTTTTTGTTGAGTTCGGAACACATTTCAAATTTCACGTAGTTCCGAAGGCATGACAGACATTTGTTCTTCTCGTAAATGTTTTGGTTGGTTTATTTGTTCTTGAAGATAATTGTCCTTATTTTGAACTTGTTTTGGTGAGTTTTTTTCTAAGTTAATCTTATTATTATTGATATAAATCTGACAGAACTGCTATGCTGAAAAATAATTTAAAGAACCACTGTGGAGAAGACCATCTCTAATTACAGCTCTAATTGAATCAATATTTAATAAAATGTTTATTAGAAATTAACTTTTTTTCATATTAACTATTCTGAAAGTATTGATGTATTGATGAAAACCTTTCTTTCATTCTCCAAATTCATCCAAAGGAAAGGGAACAGTGGGCGCAAAACAGGAGGTCATTTTAGTGAAATAACTCTATTTAGCCTATGAGGTGCCATCAAGTAAAATCATAGATATTAATATAAAAGATTAGTATGCACTCATTCCTTTCTTAAAAAACACATTAATATGATGATAGAAAAACAATTGTCTAAAAATTTAATTGTGTCTAAGTATGTTAGTGTGAAAAACAGGAAGTTTATTCCTTATTAGAATTTGACACTCAAAAGCTAATTTGCTGTGTGATTATTTATAAAAGGCTAATTAATTAAGTCATATATGTAACTCATATCATTAAACTTTATTAATAAGGTTAAAGTTTTCTGCAAGCAAATCAAAACAGTAGAATATAATATATACAGTATTATTGATAAAAAAAACTTGGCAGGCAAAAATTACATTACACTGCATACTGTTGAAGAATTGACATACTCCTTGCTCTACTGCCTTCACTTTCTTGATAATATTTCTACATTGCTTACATTTTCCTGTTGAAAATCAGCATCGTAACAATTTATAAAGCCATAAACCAAAACATAAACGTAAAACATTCTCAATATTCCAGAACTCTTATTGTTCTGGATGACCAAGTCATGCACATATGATGGCTAATTGACCAACCACATAACTAGATGGCAACTTGACAACCATGTTGTAATGAGGGATGGAATGATCTCGCAGGAAATACAGTGTAAAAACAGCAATTTTAAAATTTTACTGGGAAATTGTATCCGTATATTAATCTTGATTCAATTTTACATATTTGGGATCTGTCAGCTATGAAGCTACTTTACGGTTTTAACAGAACATTTTAACAGTTACAATATTAGGGAAAAACTCTCTTTTTCAATAGGGAAAATGCCAAGAATAAACCCCTAGTTTCCACTCTGCAGGAAATCTCTATTAACTATGTTGGGGTAAACAAGATCTGAACATTTTCAAAGGTCATATCAAGGGTATTTGCAAATGAAGATGAATGATACACGTTTTATACCAGTTCACAATGTTGGTGTCCATAAATTTGTTAATCTAAAATCCCCTGAATATGGTAAAGATATTCTCCAGTTTTCAGAAGGAACAGCCAATACTACAAAATTCTGACTTTCCTAAAATTAAAACAGCCTTCCTACAAAACAAACTATGGACAAAATTCTGTTTTCTATAGCGGACCAAGTAATTGGAACGGATTGGATAAGAGCTTAAAAGAAATAAAAAATCTCAACGCATTCAGACATGCATTGAAAAAATCATACTTTGAAAAGGCTAAGAAAAATTATAAGGATATCTACAGTTATAAATAGGAGATGTTTTTTTTATTAGTAGTATGATTTATGTATGTATTTATCAATTTCGTTTTATTTTATATTTATTTATTGATTGATTTATTTTGAATCATTTTTTCAATATTGGTGAAAGCCTTACACTGTGTTTCATGCTAAGCAAAACGATGTTTACTCAACGATCATCAGAGGCAGAATGATGAAAAATTTTATTTCGATAACTTATATAGAGGATAATTTTGGGGTTTTTTTATTGTTAATTTATTTTGCCAAAAAGCTTGTAGGACTTATTTTTTAAGATGCTAATATAAAGTTAGATTCATGTCTACATTTTGACACTAACTCTGATCTCTTGTTAAGTAAGTTATTTTTGTCCTTAAAGTTAAAAATCATAAGCTTTTCACTTAAACACAAATTACAGGTTTTTGACACAGGGTTGTATGCTGAACTTCTCTTTGCAATGGACCAGTTGAGTTTAAATTTTTTCTTAGCATTCTTTAGATCCCAGATGTATTTAGATAATTCAGTTGCAGTTTTATGATTGTTGTTAGTAAAGGATGCTTTGTGGTTGGCATATCTTTCTTTGAAGGTTGTCCCACAAAGTCCAAAATAAGTTTTTGTGTCTAAATTATCTTCCATGAAAACATCGGCTCGATAGATTATATTAGATACTCTACATCGTCTTTCTAGTGGACAATCTTGTTTTTTTCGGCATTGCATGGTTGTTTGTATGTGGCTTTGCCTTGAGAAATCTTTTTATTATGGCTTTTCAAAAGTTTTGCTATGTTGTCCATGCAACTGTAGCTAAGTTTGACGTTATTCTTATTAAATAGCTTATGATATTTGTGATTTTATGGAAATGAGTTGTAATAAGGTGCAAAAAGCGTTTTACTAAATTATTTTTAACATTGCCACTAAAAGGATGATTGTACCAAATAATTTTACGTCTTCTGTTACTGTTGGTATGATGTGGAGCAGCAGAGTTTGTGGAAAAGTTCAATTTCCTCTTTGTCACCGCTCTCCTTAAGAATATTATTATAATATGAAGCTGCCTTTTTAAAGATTTCGTGGTTAGAAGAGTTACATAATACCCTTTGTGATATTGATTTAGGCAGCTGTCTTATTATAGAAGGGGGGTGATTGGACAGGATATTGATATACCTTGGCATATTATTTGGTTTGTTGTATGGCTTATATATGGCTTTATTCAAATCAAATGATACATCAAACATAGTCTATAGAACCCGAAGTGGTCTGGAAACGGGCTGAAAAAACACGAGAGTTTGATGTTTTGGTCACGTGATCAAAGTGGTGGGACAACTACGAAAACTGTCAAATCTTCAGGCGAGAGGTATTGAGCATGACTTCTTTAGAAGATGATTTGAAGATGATGATGATGATTAACACTGCGCAAAAGAGGTTAAAATACGGGGCTCTCAAAGTCACGTTTTTTCCCGGATTCGTACAAATATACGTAATAAAACGGACTCGGATACTAATTTGAATACGGCTCAGGATTCTCTCCGCAATCGGACTTTTTGTATACGGGCTTTAACGGAGATCGGATTCTTTCATTGGATATCCCCGTATTTTATCCCGTATCCTCTGGTGAACGGGAGTGTCCAGTGACGCGTATTCAAATTCGTTATTGTAAACGGACACCGTATTCGAGATGCGCCACTCTGTCTACAAATGCCGTTTTTTTACGGATACTTCATTATTGATTCTACTCAAAAATGCCTGATTCACTGAAGTCACAGACTTTTTGATTACAAGAAAATAGTTATCTCAACCCCAGTAAAAGATTGACTTTCCATGACTTTTATTATACTTAGAACTCAGCAGGTATGCGTTGGGGAGGGGGGTGGTGTAGATATTAAAGTATATTTGAATAATAAGAGTATTTATTTACATTGTAAAAGAAAGTATACTGTACATAAAAGTAAAACAAAAACAACTAATTAAAAATTATGTGCGGAATTCTTCTCGAACCAAACCTTCGACATATTTTTTTGGTTCCATCTCAGAAAACTCTGAATAACGGCGGTGCACGTCAAGTTGTTCATCAATTGCGTCAATCAAAGATGAAAATTCGATTGTTCGCCAGTTTGGCGAATGGAAAAATTTCTTTCCATCTTCGTCCGACTCTTCATCAGACATCATCCACACTTCTACTCTGGACCACATTTCATTACCTCCATCATCTTTCATTGCCTTGTCACGAGCTGTGAAAAGCTGCATATAAAATACATAATTAGATACAATACCGTTAGATTAGAAAACAAGCTTTGAGGGAGGAAAAAATGCCCTATTTGCTAAAAATCAATAACTTAAGTTTCCGATTATGCGAGAGATGTGCATCTCTTTGAGCCACAAAGATATTCACATTATCCGAATACATATTATTTGAAACCCTAATACCTAGCCAAATTAACATAGGATTTGATGGCAATTTATAAAAAAATATAATAGAATTTATCGATCGTTAAATGCATAAGTAAAAAGATCAGTCGAATATGTTACTAAATGTTAATTTACAAATCTAACCCGAGACTTTCTGGAATTTCTTCTTCTTTTCTTCTTAAGATCTTCTGCACTTCCGTTTGCAATCGATTTTTGTTCACGTTTTAAATGCTCGAAATAACGGTGAATGCTTCCTGCATGTTTATAAAAAATAAAACATTAAGTTTTGCAATTATCAAACAAAAACCATAGTTTGAACCCCCTATTTTAGAGGGGGGATTGAACTTCCAAAATTTTGGCTTCTGGGGGGGGATGAAGATTTTTCAATTTTAAGGGGGGGGATTTACAAAAGGGGGGATTATTTTTTAAGGCGGAATGCAGTATAAACCTTAATCAGCAAAAACAACATAGTTTTTAAAGGGTTTGCTATCAACTTTCTTTAAAAATTTCTCAATATATATTTTTCAATATACATATTCATAGATTTACTAACTTGATATTTGTTAAGGTTGGTCTTTCGGTATTGCTACACCAAAAGTATGCTTGCATGCACATTTAGAGTAGCTTTATTATTTTTGCAGAGAAA
>JANSTP010138891.1:0-22812 GCA_025330745.1 Cladonema radiatum | reverse complement strand
CTTCAACATACCTTAAGGGGATAAATTTTTGTGGGAAATTTGATAAATTCTGCCGACCGCTAAATTAAATTCCTGCATCAAAAGAACTTTTTGAAGCAAAGAAATTTTCATTGTCATTATCATTTTTTTTTTCATTCATGTCATGTCGAGATAGTTTTTAATTTTAGTTTTTTTTCATTACATACAGCCGCTTAGTTTTTTATCAAAGAAATCGTTATCATGCGCAATAGTTATGTCAAGGATTTATTCTATGTTGATCCTTGATCAACATAACATTTTTTATTGATTCAAATTTGAATGAGCCACATATTTTAAATTTTTCTTCCACATTTGCATATGCTTCCAAAGTAGCATATGCACACCAACCCTAAAAGTCCCATCTGCTCTTAATAAATGATGACCGACTAAAATATAAAATAGCAAATGAAAAGATCGAGAGCTCTAAGAGTGAGAATATAATACGCGTGAATTTCGATAACAAGCTAAGCTTCGATGAGCACGTTTCCAAACTATGTAACAAAGCCAGCCAAAAATTTAGTGCTCTCGCCAGAATCTCTCCGTATATGAAGATTGAGAAGCGCAAGCTTCTCATAAATGCCTTCATAACATCGCATTTTTCATATTGCTCTACGATATGGATGTTTCACAATCGAACCTTAAATAACAGAATAAACAGGATTCATGAAAGAGGCTTGATAATAATTTATCAGGACTATACATCGTCTTTCCAAGAATTGTTAACAAAAGACAATTCTGTCACAATTCACCAACAAAATATTCGCGCTCTTTTAAGTGAAATGTTCAAAGCCAAGTTGGGATCTGGATCAGTAGTCTAGAGTGAAATTTTTAAGTTCAAAGAGAAACCGTATAATTTTCGAAATAATGATAATATAACGCAGCGCAATGTTAAAACATTGCATTATGGCACTGAAACCGCCATACACATTGGATTCAGGTTCTGGAAACAGCTTCCTGAAGATAAAAAAAACTCACAGAGCATTATTATATTTAAGGAAAAAATAAAAAACTGGGTTCCTACCTACAGATTACCCAAGTAGAATATGCAAGCCTTATGTCAAGAACTTCAGCTTTGTATTGTAATGTTCTTTTTGTTTTATTTTCCTTTTTAATTGTATGGTTTTTATGTTTTTCGACCTATTAGCAGTAGCTATTGTAAAGTCAAATTTAAATAAAGAAGATAATAACAAGCTTCAAAAATTTCCGTTTCTCGACCTCAAATGCAAAATAATGACTTTATTTACAATACTTATTGACTGATGAAGTCATGAGGCAGAATAAGGTCTTGAAAGTTTCATGAAGCCAAGAACAACAACCATGCACAATATTTCTTCCCATAGAGAACAAACATTCTCTGCTAGAACGGAGAACACACTTACCAGCAGTGGGTATAAGGCTTAAAAAAGGATACAAAAAACATCATACCTATAAAATTTTCTGCTAAAATACGGCATACTTAACCCTATTTATGCCGGGGGGGGGCAGATTCCGCCACAACACTCTTTTTTCGTCAACAACTCAAAAACTATAACTTAACACCGTAAAATTTTATTAATTTTAGTAAAAATTATCTGGCAACATTTTGGTAAAAAATTTTTTTCGTGACCACGCCCACAATTGCCATGGCAACGGCCCTTTTGAGCCGTGGTAAAGCCAATTTTGGGCCCAAATCCGAAAAAAATCGGATTTCCGGGACGATTATCCGGAAACCCGGAAGATACGTCAAAGCCCTTAGGAGTTAAAGAAGTTTGGTGAAAACCGCATGAAAAAAGCTTTTCTAAATCCAGAGAACCAGGCCTTCAAAGTTAAGGCCTATTTTTGCCGATTTCGCGCTACCATCGGTTGGAAAAGCGATGACGTCATCATTTTTTGATTTCTTTACCACAGTTTCTTTACCCCCCTCCCCCCGGTTCATTTGATCCTCCAAAAGCCCGGCATAAATAGGGTTAAGCTAATATATAAAATATGCTAAATAATTTATGACGTCACTGCTGACAGCATAGACTCAAAATATATGTCCAGAATTTAAATGATAAAAAAATTTACGGATATCATATCTATAATTTTTCATTATTATCCACAACATGAAACACAAAATCACTTGATCTAATGGCATCAAACTACTTAAGGGGCTTGTTACTTGATGCATGACTTAAAAAACGCATTAACAAATTTTAATTGTTAAAGCAAAAAGCAGTGTCTTCATGTTAATAAAAATGTAGCATAACGTGATTTATGACATTAGCTGGAATCTAAAGTGATTAATAAGCTGTAAGATACCCATCACAAATTGCTTAACAAGTTTGATATACATTTCGTATTTATACATTTCGTATTTTGTTCGAAAAAAAAAATCAATCGGTAACATAACTTGGTACACCTGTTGGTACACCGAAGGGTGGGTCCAAATCTTTTCTTTCCTTTTGGGTAAGAGATGTATCAAGTTTCGTCACCTAAAGCTATTTAGAACTAGAGATATTCAAGTTTTCTTAAAATCACGTGACCTATAACGTCAGAGCCCTCAGGGAGAGTATTGACGCAAAGAGTGGTTTAAAAATTTTTCCTTCCTTTTTGGTAACATGTGTACCAAGTTTCTTAACATAAAGTTGCTTAGAACTGGAGATATTGAATTTTTCTTTAAAGCACTTGACCATTGACGTCAGAGCCCTCAGCGGGGGTATTGGGGCAAAGAGTGGATGCAAAATTTTTCTTGCTGTTTGGTAACAGATGTACCAAGTTTCGTCACCTAAGGTTGTTTAGAATTGGAGATATTCATTTTTTCTTAAAATCACGTGACCTATGACGCCATAGACCTTAGCTGCAACGAAAAATGCCTCAAAAAATATAGGATGAAAACTGAATCAAGAACCATAAAAGCAATACATATATATACGGCCGATATTTTATCACGACGCTATGGTTTAACCCTTTGGGTATACACAACCATAAATTTCGCTATGGTATAACATTCAGCGTTTTACTACATGCGCCGTTTAAGTCCTTCGACACAACAATGTCCTTCGACACAACAATATCGTAAATAAAGAAGTTGCTTGAATGTCGGAAATTTATTTATCAAAATGATACAGATATATCCAATAAAATCATCGGTACAACAAATGTCTTTTGATAGCACGCTATATTACCTATTATGTGTAACTTTTGAAATGAGTAATTTATATAGCGTTCTGAATTTATTCATGAAAACGATATGCATAATGTTCTCAATTAATTCGCTAACTTAATCAAGTCCTTCGACATAACACCACATGTTATGTGCAACTTTGTAATAAACAATTTGCTTGAACGTTCTAAATTTATTCATTGAAATGATATAATAAATGTCAAATTAATATGATAACACAATGAATAATGTTCCAAATTAATACATCAACTTGTAGATTTGATTAAAGTTCTTCATAAAACTATTGGTTTCAAGATATAATTCATATTCTCCATCATCAACTGATTAAAAAAGCTTGAGAAATTCAAATGTTTCATCAAACTGCAAAAGCTAGCTAACGCCCTTGCCATCCAGCAAAAAGTTAAGCTTGCTGCTCCTTAAGATTGCATAATAGTTGAAGTTGGAACCTCTGACAACTTCAATACTTCTTTTCTGCTTTAAAATTCAATCAGTTTTGCAGCTCATACCAGCCTGCCAGCCTCCAGAGATATACTGTAGCTAGCAAACTAATCTCATCTCTCAAGGAACTTTTGGAAAATGTTAAATTCAGCTGAGTGTCGCGTTGCTTCAAGTTTCAAAGAATATCGCAGACCATCCTAATTAAGAATTTCTTTATTTAAGGCTTTGTCACATACAGCTAAAATTTGTTTTTTAGTCCTAAAAAATGTTGTTTAGTTTTAAAAAAACTTTTATCACTTACTTGTTCACATATCAGAAAAAAATATATTTAAAAAAAAAAAAATAATTTATAAAAAAGTTTCTTTAGCTGTTCACATTTAACAAAATTAATTTTCGAATGTGTTTTTTCTTCATTTCGAATGTTTTTTTTTTCTTCCTTCTTTTTTTAACGTTAAAAACCACTTGCTAAAAAACAAAAATTTTTGTTTTTTAGCCGACTGTTTTTAACGTTAAAAACCAGTTTTTATCCTTAAGCAAAAGTTTTACTTAAGTGTTCACATCTTAGCTTAAAAACCTTTTTTAGCTAGAATGAATGGACACAAAATTTCACTTACGCTTAAACAAAAAAATTTTGTTGTATGTGACAAAGGCTTTAAAAAACAAACACCGTGTTTAAAATACTTAATTGAGGATAAAAATCGTTAATTGGGGATAAAAATATCAAACAACCATTCTTGCTCATAACAACTTTCATGTATCACGCTATTATTTCCTAGATATTAATTTTAAACATATTTTCCTAAATTAACATATTATTTCAACCTGGTCTTGTTTTTTATTTCAAAATACGAAACAACAACTCGTTACTCGATTGAAGATAACATTTATAGCTTTCATAGAGAACGAATCTGATTGGTTTTCGATATTTAGAAAAGTAGCTAAAAATATCTCTAATAGACAAAGCCGTACTTAACGTTGGCTCATTACGACAGAGACGAGAAATTTCGCCGAAAAAGAAGAAGATACACGGGTAAGGAAAATTTACCTACGGAAATTTTTAATAATAAAAAATTAATGGGGATCTATTGTAGCATCTTTGGACTTTGATTAGATCAAATGTGTTTGATAAAACTCATGACAGTTCAAGAAAACCCATGCCTTATTTTATTAAAAACAAATAAAAATGCTAAATCAATATTGCTAGATCTTTGTTGTCATAGAAACAAGCAATTTTCATGTGTGACCTCTTTTGCTAAACTATTGAAAATAAAATATTTACTAATTAGCAGATAAAAATCACGCTCCAGAGCATGATTTTTTCTTGCTAAATCAACATTAAACAAAAGGCCTTTTTAAAAACTATTTTGTTGTTTAGTAAACTAAAAAATATTTTTTCTTCAACTATTGTTGTCACATAGTAAACATTGCTGCACATTTTTATCTATTGAAAAAAATTCATTCCTTGATATTTACTGCTTGCTAGATTTTCAAGTGAAATAGACTAGATCTAGTCCATTCTCCAGAGCCAAAATACGAAATAATCGTTTTTTCAGCAAAAACGGGAAAATCGGGAAATCGGATATCTCGGCGAATCGCAACTCGGCTGTCCCGGTTGAGTTTTCGCTCGGCCGAAATTTTACTCATTTCTGAAAAATCAAGAACGACTAGTTTCTAGTCTACAAGTGAAAAGGAAAACCCATGCTAAATATTTAGCACAAGTTTAGCAACAGTGTGACCACCATATAAACTGATAAAATTACGACGAGATGGTCGAATCAAGTGACTTCTATTATCATTTTTTAATAATTGATCTATTCAAGTTGAGCGATAATAAAAGTATTCGTTTTCGCAAACTGATGAAAACATATCTTACCATATTTTTGCTAACTTTTTTCTCAGTGGACACGAACCCAGTCCAACACTCCGAAATGAAAACACTGACGTCTAAACTCGATAGGAAGTTGGAAGAAATATGGCGTGATGATAAAGTCAAAAGAACGTCGCCGTTACGACAACCGTATTTAATAGACGCCAAGTTTAATGAGACAACAAAAACACTTGAAGTGTTTAGGTATGGATATAACCACCTCGATGCTTTGAAAACGCAGCTTGAAGAAAAGTATAATTTACAGAACACTTTCGGGAAACTGGTATCAACTATCACGGAATATTTGTCGAAAACAAAAGGGTTCATCGGGGAAAAACATTTAAAAAACAGCAATGTGAAAAATGTCAAAAATGCAACAAGTTTTGAACGTTTATTCGAGACAATTAGATATCTTGTCCATGAATTAAAAACAGAGTTGGGAAAAAGACTTTGACGCTTGTTTTCAAATGTTCTGGAGTAAACAACAATAATCCTAAGACGAGAATTCGTATGGAATCAACTACTATGGAGTATGCTTCATACACAAAATTTGTACATCGATTTTTATTACAAAAGAGAAAGAATATTTTTTAAAGAATTTTTGAAAATTAAATTAAGAGCATTTATAAAAGCTTTTATATTACTGTATTTAATATATTTTAATTTGTAAATAATTAAACTAAGAATACTATTAATTTTTTATTAATTATATTAAGAATATTATTAATCTTTTCACCGATGTTGTTCTGTCAAGATCTGCAGACAGCAACTGGCTTAAAGGTCGAATTTAAGTTGAACAGGTCAAGTCATATATCTTTATGTTATTCTTAGTATTTCTTTATTACAGCTATTAAGCTGTCTTCAAGTTCTGAGCTGCTGTTTTCGAGCTTTTTTGAATACCTTATTGGCCATAAAAATATTTTAAAGTGTTGATATTGTAAATTTGATATGTATTACTATGATTGTAGTGTGTAAATAGTCACCCCAATACAATAATGTATATGATTGATAACCTTTTGCATTAATATTACTAAACCGAAATATCATGTATCATATTTGAAACCACCCAATGTAATGGATGAGTGCAAGTGCTCAAATTCAGACTTTATTTTCTTTTCTTTTTTTTCAAAAATATGTTAAAGCATGCTTAGCAACTTATTCTTTTGATGAAATCCATACAAGAGTAGAGACGTTGGCCTTATGAGTTGAGTCAGGGCGGAATCAGTAAAACCAATAAACCAAAATTAAAAATGTAATTTCAGCGAACGCATATTCAGAAAAGGTAATATTGGTTAATATGCAAATACTGTGAAAAAACTTAATACGCCTTCACCAAATTATTGGGAGACTCAAATTTCCAACTTTAATGGAAAAGTTCAGCTAATTATAGCTTATGAGTTTTAGATTCTGGTCTTTCATTTAGATATTATAGGGTCCGCCTTTTTCCTTAGGTCCTGGGTCCGGTCCGGTTTGTAGAGGATGCCACTCGCTCTGTGGAACGGTTTCCCGAAGTCATTAGCCAATAAACTTGTCAATAAATTTTCAGAAAAATGTTCTAGTCAAGATTTCATTAACGACAATGATGAAATAATCATTTGGTTTCGTTTACCATACCTTGGGAACAAAAGTATCTCTCTATTTCGCTCATCGGTCAATAAAGTAAAAAGAAACCTGAAAACCACCACAAATGTTCGCTTCAAACCCTTATTTGATACAACTAAGATCAGTTATTTCTGTAACACGAAGGACAAAACACCTTTACTAAATAGTTCAAATATAGTTTACCAGTTTACATGTCCTGGTTGTTCTGCTTCTTATATCGGAAAGACAGAAAGAGATTTATTTGAAAGGAGTCGAAAACACGCCTGTGATTTCAACAGTGCTGTTTTTCAGCATTACTACAATGTTCCGGTCTTCATTTTATTAATGACCTTTTACTGATTGACAGATCGATTAAGCAGAGTAAAAGTGAATTACGTGACCTTAGAATAAACGCCGTACAAAATAATTTGAAAATCATCGATAAAAACGATAACTGGTCGGTCCTGCTTTTAAAAAAAGCATTGCATATAAAATATAAAAAACCAAATTTGAATTGCAGTTTAAAGCTTCGAAAGAACTCAATTTGTTCTAGTTTTCCCCATAGGGATATCATTATCTTAACGTTATATTAGACAGCTTTTTCTTTATATGTCACCATTCTGATGATGCTTTTGTTATAAGGCGAAATATTAGATAAAATTAAATATTTCTTCAGAATTTTGTTCTTTGATCTACAACCATTGATCTTAGCAAAATTTTATTATGCTGTTCGGAATTACTTTCTTAATATAGCTTTTTATTTTGAGAATCATTTTCATTGGAAGATTTTTTCAATCTGTCAATCATATGTTTTATGAACCAATGAAAATGCTTGCAAAATATTTAGAGTTTTCTTACTGAGGTCGAACTAAACTCTTTTCTCGGCCTGTTATACATTTTTACATGGACTTCTCAAACTGAAACTTGTTAAGAAGAGAAAAGAGTTCAGGTACGCTAGACTATGAAAAAAATGATCCAATCTTACTGACCAGAGAGAACACTTGAACAATTCAATCACTGATAAATATTGCAGACAACAAATGAAATCTGTCAGTTCACAGATTTTCATGTTTTTCAGTAAGAAAATTTGAAAGCCAAAATTTTGGCGCAAAAACACCCAAGAAGACCCTTTCACCCGACATTCTAACGACATTCATAGAATACATTGTTGATATCATAGAACACAATATCAAAATATTCCTAAAATATTCAATATCACTTGTGGTATTGAATTATACTGAAAAGACTCAAAAAGGTCTGATGTATTTTCACCATGATTGTTGGCTGTGAATTGTTAGCATTTTACAGTTCACTGTGAATTCAATGCTTTAATTTCTCACAGAGTTCCAGGTATACAAAATTTTAAAATGTAACACAAAATAGCTGCACTATTGCAAAGGTGTAATACTAACTGAATAGAAAATCTTCATTTTTAAGATAGTAATATAATTTCGTCTTTACATTGGCAGAAGTTGATAACATTGACCAATGAAACACGGTGTGAATCTTATATCTAACTCTGCTCCACAAAATATCCAATTTAGACTAAATAAAAGTTTTACAAAATTGAAGTCGTAAATATACCTTATCTAGCCTTACCTTAAAATTGATTTGCTGCTAAATTTAGAATCCTCAATTCGATTGGTCAAACATGACAATCTGTTTTGTATTTTACTAAAGTTCATCAAGTGTACAGCTACCATTTTATTGAACTTGAAGAAGTACATGGCAAAATCGATTGTCGGAGGTAGACAACTTACATAAACTCATTTAGTAATCCATAGCGGAACTTAACAATTGTCTATGTCGTAAAACGTATCTTTAATTAGATCATTAACAAGGAATAGCAGGGAATTCTCAAAAGAATGCTGGAATTTCCGAAACAAGCACTCGGGAACTACCTAGTTGATGTGGAAAAATCCCAGTGACGTGGACGTGGCTATCTGCACCTACCCACCTAGGGTAATGCGTTTCTAGTTCATTTAGGCTGGGTAGCAATTTGTAATATGTCATTAATATATACTGGAGCCTTGGAATTAATAAACTTAAGAGCACCAGCTGTTGACATCAAAATAAATCTTTCTGGAATCAACAACCAATCAATTTTTTCAAAATGTTCTAATTCTATATGATACTTGGGAATTAGTCCATACAGAACTAGTCCATCTAAATGATTGATAATTTCTTAGGGCTCTTAGAATTGTGTTAACTGTAACTTGCATAGACATAATTTGTACTACGACAAATGTTAACTAGAAAAAAAAAAAAAAAAAATTAGAAGACCCAATACTAAAGACCTAAAATAGTCATTGAATGAAAGAGTATGTTCTGAAGAATCATACAATAATCATATATTGTAGATAACCACTAGTTTCTTAGATAAATAAATTTCTAACAAAAAATAACAAAATAACAAATAAGACAACAAAAAAAGTAAATAATAATAGAAGAAAAAAAGACACAAGAATAGTCCAAGAAAGTTTTACCAAAGGAATCTTTTAAAAAACTAGTTTCTTTAACACTGACTGGGATTCGAACCTAGGTTTTCCGAAAACGATTTTTGGATGTCTTCAACCACTAGACGACCAGAGTAAAAATATAAGAACAAAATTACCCCACATTGTAAAAAAAACAAATAATAATAAATAATAAATAAAAAATTTAATCAAAACTCGCTAACTATCATCAATTAGCAACCTTGAAATGATCATCAAATATTAATGACATACTGCCAGAGCAGAGAGTGAACTAACCAACATGGAAAGGTGCTGCCAATCATTTGAATCATGACAATTTCTCTAGATAGATAAATAGCTAATGAGTTAATACAAAGATGGGGAGCGCCTAAATGCAAAAAGGAAGTACTCTATCCTTTGTTTCGATGTGCGAACGTCTTTTGAATTTCTTTTATTAAAGCTAATTACTTCGAAATAATAGTGGATCTATGTTTGTTATAAATGTATGCAACGAATAATTAAGAAAACTGCAGGGTCACCTCAGATTTATGGAGCTATTTGGACTACAAAGTTGAAACTTTTGCTCTGAAAAGCTTTTTCTGATTTTATTAGGGCCTGATAAAAGTCCTGCCTACAGACCAATATTAGTGTCTTTAAAGTTGCCAAAACTTTATAGGTTTCACTACAAAAAAAATATCTGAGGATAAAGATTGTCTATTTTGCAACTTGGAGGGTACCTATTTAAGATCAGGAACCCTCTCAATTTTTCAGGCATTCGATTTAAAATTGGCCTAATTATTCGTGTTTGTGCAAATACGGATAGCATGCTGCGCATTCGATTGGTCGTGATCATAATTTATGAGCTGACGCTATAAAAAAATGCTAACAGCTCTCGTTAGGTATTGCGAAATTCTTTTGCTAGAAGCATCAAATTCTAACTGCTGCGATGGGAGAGGTCATTTCAAGAGTAACATTAAATAACATATTTAGTTTCAAGAAAAATGCGATGTGCTCTCTCCTGTTCACAATAATAACTCCTTGCACAAGCCTACCACAGACAATCTAGGAAAAAAGTCTATGGGACACTCTACAATGAAAGGAATAATTCACTCTTTAATACCCTATTCCCCTATATCAATGTTGATATGCAAGTGATACATTGAAAGCAGCGAACAGTAGATAGAACAAAACATTGAAACAAGGGAACGGGTGTCCCATTAGTTTTTTTCCAGGGTTGTAGTAGGTAATAGATATATGCAATTGCAAGAAAGTAAGATCTCCCATAAGTTCATACATAAAAGGCTAGTATTTTCATTTTATAAGATTTAATTAGCTTATCAAATGATTTTAAGTTTACATTATTACCAATGAACTTGTTCCAAAACCAAACTCCTTGGAATTTTGAACTCCAAGAACTCCGAATCCTTGAAAGTTAAAATGTCATATCTGGTACTGTTAACCTTTACAGCCTCAGCCATTTTTAGAAATGTCATATTTTCCAGGTGAAAAATAATGGCTTATTTCATGAAATAAAGTCTCCCAGCGATTGGTTTTAGTCTCATTGGAAATAGCATTCAATTTCCTCTAAGTAAGGTGTCAAGTAGCTGCCTTGGACGGTTTACTGTGGCTGGTAAGGGGCTGTGCCCCCTAACACCTTCTTTGCCGGAATATTTCGAGATTGGTCCTCTAAGGGTTAACAGAAGTAATGTGTAATAAATTGATATTAAGAGTAACTAGTAAAGAATTATTTTCGTGAATAGATCATGGAACCGAACAAGGAAGACTTTTATATGGAAAGAATACATAAGTTTTGGAAGCTCTAGAAAGACAATATCTTGAATTTTGAGCAAATTTGCAGAAATAAAAACTGGACAAGATTGTCATTATTTAATAAGACGTAAATTAGTTTTAAATAACTTTTCTGAAGTGAGAAAATATAATTGATTTCTTCTTCAACTAACAACTGCCAAAACTAAACAACCATAAATGAGAAGGAAATATTGGGTAACAGGTGTACCAAGTTTCATCACCTGAGGTTGTTAAGAACTAGAAATATTCATCTTTTTCAAAATCAGGACTCATGACATCATGGCTCTCTGCAGAGAGTATTGAGGCAAAGGCTAAGTCTAAAACTTTTCTTACCCTTTAGGTAACAGATGTACCAAGTAACATCACGTAAAATCGTTTAGAACTTGAGATATTCAATCTATTTTAAATCATGTGACCTATGACGTCAGAGCCCTCTGCGAAGGGTATATATTGGGGCAAAGGGCGGGTCCAAAATTTTTCTTACTTTTTGGGTAACAGTTGTACCAAGTTTTGCCAGCTAAGGTTGTTTAGAACTAAAGATATTCAATTTTCTCAGAATCACGTGACCTACGACGTCATAGGCCTTAGCTGCAACCAAGAGTAGCTCAAAAGATATAAGATGCTAAGTGTATCAGAGCAATAATAGCAATAGCAATAAGACTCATGATGCAAATTAATTTTTCAGGTTACTAGTATCTGGCAGGAAATATCAAAAACAATTTTCACAAAATAAAAAGTTCAAAACATTCATAAAACATTCATAAAGTTTTACTAAAAGTTATAGAAAACTGGATTTTTTTCTCAAAAATAACCAAAACTTGGATATGAAGGATTGAAAAATCTATTGTTATGGCAACTGTGAACTGCTATTTTAGGTGACATATATTAAGTCACAAAATGCCTATCAATACATTTTATCAGTAGCCAGGGGCATAGGCTCAAACAGTGCAAAAATTCAGTCATAATTTTGACAGTATATAATTATTAAATTGCAAAGGAAATACCATAGATTACAAATCAAAAATTACAGAATTGAATGCAAAATAATAATTACAAAAGTTAACAATCAGAATTCATCATGTCAAATGTATAAAAAACAGGACAGAAACTTAAAAAAGATATAGAATAAACTGAAACATACAGTATCAACATTTGAACACAGGTCGAAACATATCTTAAAGGTTTGATATCTCAAGAAGAATTTACAGTATCTTTTGTAAGTCACTATTTCAAAATAAGGAGTCAAAAAGCCATTTTCAAAATAAAGCTTCAAAAAATTCATTCAATATATATTCAAAACTTTGAGAAGTTTACATACTTTCCAATTAAATAGTAATAGCTTTTTAATATACAATAAGCTAATTAGTAATTCCAAAATTGAAGGAAATAACTTGTTTAGACGTTCTAAATTTATTCTTTCAAACAATATCAATAAATATTCTGAATTAATTTGACAAAAAAGTTCTTCGACATCACACCACCTTATTTTATAACTTTTGAAATTGAAAAGTTTTTTGAACATTCTAAATTTATTCATCAAAACAATATGGATAATGTTCTCAATTAATTCATTAGCACACAACAAAAGTCTTTTGATAGCACCCCACTTTTATTTACAACTTTCGAATGAATAATCTATTCGAATGTGCAGAATTTATTCATCGAAGTGATATGGATAATGTTCCAAATTAATTCGCTGAGTAGATAAAAGTCCTTTGACACAACACCATGTTATTCGCAACTTTATCAAATAGCCAATTTGCTTGAACATTCTAAATTTACTCATCAAAACAATGTGAATAATGTTCTCAATTAATTCATTCGCACACGGCAAAACTCTTTTGATAGCTACCAACCTTTATTCGTAACTTTTGAATGAATAATTTATTCGAATGTTCTGAATATATTCATTGAAATGTTACACATGTTCCAAATTAATTCGCCACCTCGATAGTCTTTCGACACAACACCATGTTACTTGTAACTTATGAAATAAACAATTTGCTCGAAGGTCTAACGTTATTCATCAAAACAATAAAGATAATGTTCTCAATTAATTCATTCTTACACATCAGAAGTCTTTTGATAGCACACCACATTTATTTGTAACTTTTAAACGAAAAATTTATTCGAACATTCTGAATTTATTTATCAAAACAATATTCAAAATGTTCCGAATTCACTAGCTGACTCCATAAACGTCTTCCGACACAACACCACGTTACTGTTCGTATTTTATGAAACAGACAATTGGCTTGAACGCTCTAAACACATTTATTGAAACATACCACTGAGCTAAAAATAACCTCTAGAGATGACATCCGGTGTGTTGCAAACACATTACATTGATGTTAAAGAAATGAAGAGAAGCCATTATGAAATAGCCCTAGAACTATGCTAGGACATTAGAATGACAAAAACATTAGCCGAAATTGTATTCATTCGTCTATTTAAGCTTCAAAACTAGCCTTTTTTTTTCGATCTCATTACTAAGGACAAGGAGTAGGATTGATTAATCATATTAAATTATCACAATAATATCCATGTAAATCTTCTTGAATGGCATTCTAAAGAGACTGGGACGCATTCAATTTTAAAATTCCTTTTGGCATCCTTTTTAGCATATGGCATCCATTTCCTACCATCCAGAAGGCATCAATATTTTTGATGGCGTCAAAATATTGATGTCAATTTTTTGGATGCCATCTGGAAATTCGCATTGTATTTTTGATGGTATCCAACATTAAAAATAATGGATTCCCCTTTTTCGCTTTCACTGACACATATATGAAAAATTAATGACAAAGAAGGAAGTAAAGGAAAAAATATTTAATAGATCTGAATTGTCTTATGATAATAATAATTGTAAAACTTAGTTAGCGTACTTTCAAACTCGAGAACTGGCTGTTAGTTACAGTATGTTTTTGTTTCTCAAGAATCAACATGGATGGAAAGCAGTACCTAATGTTTCTCTCTCTATATGTCATGTTTCTGTACAATTTGTAAATTAAAAAGGTTTCGAGTACTAAACTGCTTTGCAATTCTCCTCATATTCCTTATTCATTTTCTATCCCAGAAAAAGTCTTGTATAACGAAGGCTTGGTAGTTAATATTGTCTTTGTCTTTTATCCATAGGTTCATCTCAAAAACACTCTTTTTGAAAATTAATTAAAAACGTAAACAAAACATTCGAAAACTAAGAATGTTTAAAGATTAATCGAGCACAGAACAGTCTTACTAGCAAATACCTCTGTAAACATTGAGACAATATTTTCTTATCTCTTTGAATTTAGACTTCTTAAATCTTTTTAAACCACTCCTTGGCCACATGCATCTTATTTAGAATTTGGAAAAGAAATGGCTGAATTTTTGGTTGCATTTTTATTTGTTACTTAACAATTTTCTCTTAAAAGTGAAACGTACTCAGCAGTCCATATTTACTGTGTACTTTCTGCCAATTTCGTAACCAGGCCCCTTAACACTTTCAGGAGTATCACTAAGAACGGCATAGTAACGAGATGACTAGCCAGGGCTATTTCATAATGGCATCCAAAACTTCACGGATTTCTTGATTTGTCATCTCCAGAGGTTATTTTTAGCTCAGTGAAACATACGTATAGTGTTCCATGTTAATTCATCAACACATCAAAAGTTCCTTGACAGCGCACACAACCTTTATTCGTAACTTTCAAAATACCTATACAAACAATATGCTTGTTGTTGTTCTGATGAATTTATTCACCAAAACGATATGAATAATGTAATGTTCCAAATCAATTCATCTATTTGACAAAAGATCTTCATAAAATTATTGGTTTCAAGATATAATTCATATTCACCATACATTAAAAGCTTGAGTAATATTTTTAGCTATAACTGAAGAAGCTAGCTTTAGCCTCTCAGCTAACTAGATGGATAGCCATTCCACCAAAAAGTTTGTTATTCTAAAGCTTGCTGCTCCCTCCCATGTTGCATAATAGTTGAGGTCTGAATGCCTAACCAATTCGAAGCTTCTTTTCAGCTTTGTAGTTCAGTCAGTGATGCAGTTCATATCAATCATTAGTTCAATTAGTTATGAAGTTAATACTGTCACATCATGTCGATCATCATCCTCCAATGTTGAAATGTCCTGGCAGTCCGACGGCACAGGACACCCAGAAAGATTGGAGGACTACTGAGAAATCTGAATTTCTATTGTGAGTAGTCCTCTTGGGACATCCATAAAAAGGCAGCTTTTCGTTGAAAAAACTTTGAGATCTGCACAATTTTTGTTCCATGGCATTCTAAGATCTCTTACAGATAATGGCAAGTAGAAAAAACATTATGTTGAGCAAATATTGTTAGATTTGTTGAGATATAATTGAGATATTGTTGAGATATTGTTCCTCTAATTGGACTACCGAAAATACCTTCCCTTAATATTGTTGCTACAAAATAGGACTACTAAGAAAAAAGCCGACATTTCAACACTGCAAGAAAAAAATACCAAAAAGACAAACTGATTCAATCTGCTTAGTTTGCTCGCTTGACTCACTTTCGATTTCCCAACAACTCTACGCAAAGAACGAATCTGTTGGTTTATGGCAAAAAAGGTAGCCTGTAAATATCGAGGCTATATCTTTTATTAGAGAAAGATGTGAGGGCACCTATGCAGATTATGGAGGAACAAAACAGTCGACGAAGAAGAAAAAAATACGCGAGTAATCTAAGAAAAATTTACCTACAGAAATTTTTAATAAGATCAGTTTTAGATTCATAGTTTTAAACAGAGAACAACACAAAGTTTCACAGCATAGTGTACAAGAGTATATTAAGCTACTAAAGATGATTATTTTAGCTCTTGTGACAAAGAAATTATCCTGGTATTAAGCTCGTAGGTCAACATTATCTTATAGACATTTGAGAAAAGGTCAAAAGGAAAATTAGAAATTAAAAATTGAAAAAAAAGCAGCACTTCAAAAAATTTAAACTATAATATGATATCTAAGATTTTGCACAATTTCAGTGAAATTACAGTGATGCTTTTACAAAATAAGGCAAGGTTAATACAGGCTGTCAAAAAACGTATACCAAGACTTATAAAAATAAATTTTGGAAGAACTGATAGAAACCATCGTCGAACTTTACTTTCCCAGGAAACTATGTAGTTTCTTCTGTATTTTGAAAAGAAGATTTTTTTAAATTGGTCTTTAAATAATTACTAATTAGCATTTAAAGCACTTAAGTTAGCTTTTTAAAATGCGAGAGATGTAACATATTATTGAAAATGCTAATAATTACATGCCAATACGTTTTTATTGTTTCCAAATACTTGAAAGTTAAAATTCTAATGGGTGGTCAAAATTCTTTTCAAGAAATATATCCCTAACCAGATCGACTGTCTCCAATAAAAACGTACTATCCTTGAAAATATTCGGAAATAATTAGAGAACTTATTATACTTTACTTGTTTTGCTCCCAAGTAATTATCATTATCTTGCACTTTCTAAGTATAGTATTTAGTACCTTCAAGTGCTAATTGCCAGGTACAATATGCGTTATTGTTATTATTATTATTATTATTTTTTCACTTTAAGTGCAAAGGTTCAAACATTTTCTATAGGTAAAATGTTTTTGTATGAATTCTTAGTTACTTCAAAATTACAATTCGAAACTCTAGAGTATACTTTTTTTTGTAAATCAAACCACATGAATTAAAAAAATCCTGCAGGAATAAATAAATTTTACCAAAACAAACAAAAATTAAAATATAAGGGTTGGTATAGGATAACTGATTGATGGTCTATCGAAAAAATGAAGAGACATTAGGACATCAAAGCAATCAAATTTATAATTGGAGACAACATACTGCTAATATGATGATAAACGAGATACTCCTGAATCATTAGACTAAAAAGGGTCGTGCTTAAAGAATTATCTGCCTGCCTCTGGTAACCCATAGTAGACTTCCCCACATCCTCATGATGAACAAGGTTAACAGTCAGAGTGCTGAGATTATATAAGAACTGCTAAGATTTTTGAAGTACAAATATTAAGGTATTAATAGTCGACTTTATCAATCTTCTGATAGTAATGTGACACCACAGATTAACAGCTTTTCTATCCTTGCTTTTGCTGCAAGTTTGCAAGTTTTTTTTAAACCAATATGTTGATATGTTGAATTGCTGACCATTAATTTCAAAATGTCAAATACACCAAAAAGCTTCTAGGACTTTTTGAGACATTGAGGCTAATATCATGAACTTTTCTCACGAATCTGTTAACCTAAAAATCCATTGTAACAATCCCTTGTAGTTTTCCTAAAGTAACTCATAAACAGCACATCCTAATTTAATCCAATTCTCAGACTTTGAAAAACGTCTTATTGCGTCCGTATTTCCATAAATTATTTTTGAATTTGTTTTCGAAGGCCCCCAGTCCCTGCACCAAATTAGGCCCCTATAGTCCCAAAAGCTAAAAAAGCTGGATTAAATGGTAATTAAATTCCCATGACATCCCATATCAACACCAGGAAAGACTCACATTGCAACAGAACAGTAAAAGAAAAGCTGTTCAAAAGCTCAAATGGATAATAAAAATTTATATAGTGTAGCTTACCACAATGAAAGAACATTTCTCTTTGTGTTTCTAAACGAAATCACAAAAAAAACTTCAAAATTCAAAAGATAGGTGAAACTACTACTACCGCTACCACTACTACCACTACTACTACTACTACTACTACTACTACTACTACTACTACTACAAAAATATCACCAGTGCATCTTTCAATTCACCATCCCATAAATAAGCACTCACTCTTAATTCCTGTTAAGCTCACTCTTAAGAAACTATCGGAAAAATACAGTATGCTTTAACAAAATATAGTTAATAATATCAAATGCACTGCTTTTCTAATCACCATGCCTTTACAGCCGCCATCAATGAGCAGTGATTGAAACCCTATTCAAAGTTAGTCATTCTAGAATTCTTTCTTATAGGATGGAACCATAATAGTGAGGATGGTTTTGAAAGATGAGTGTAAATATTGCAGCAAGCATAATATTTTGAGGAAAGTATTTCCATGGTGTGAGAAACAGATTCCCCAAAAGACCTATTAAATTTTTTTTTATTTTTCACTCAAATTTGATGGCATTTTCAGGCCCCTAAAAACCCTGGAACAAAAACCATTAAAACACCTCTAAATTTGTTCAGATCATGTATAAATTAAGGTGAAAGGTGTGAAATATTTCAAAAACTTGATTCGAAGATGGGTGATGACAGTAGCTACTTATTAACCCTATCCGGGGTGAGAGAATAGGCGGGAAGGGGCATTGGGCTTTTTTGTTTGCTGGCTCAAATTTTCCTTAATATTGTCGGAACCATGTTATTGTTATTTCATCTTTTCCTTAAAGTATTACCACTAAACAAAACAAAAATAAACTCAAAAATCATGCTCAAGTAGATAAAATCACGTGACACAGTGGCATATCAGCAGGTAAAAATATCAATATATGTAAAAATTTATTGACTGTTTTCTAAATAGAAAATGACCGTAAAACGTGGTTTTAGAGCATATAAACTCAAAAATTTTCTTCGTCGCTCAACCATGGTGGGTGACATGTGTTCCACTACATTAAGACATTTGGCCGCACCAATTAAATATAGCTTCCGCCGGGCCTGAGTGTGCATTGTGTATAATGGTCTGTTTGTCCATATGTGTGACAGTACATTCGTATATATTGATCATCTAGTTGATTGTTCCTTGTAAGTGATTGCGAGTAGATGTACAGTTGTGTCAGCAAGTATTAATGTTCTTTCTTATTTTTATTTAAACTGTATTATTTATCCTTATTTTTGTTTTCTCTTTTCTTTCTACTTATTTTATCTACTCTGTGTCAATTATCCACAGCTATTTTTAACACCTTTGTTAATTTCATTAAGTAGTGTTGTAAATGCTGGTCAGAAGAAGCTCATCATTATTGATAACATCTTTTAATCCTTACTTACCCTTTTGGCACTCACATTGTTCTTTTTCCGAAAAAATTGTTCCTGCCATGGCGTAGGTCTTCTAAAGCTTTTTTCATCCTAATACTGGAACATCAAACATAGATATAAAGTTGGATTTTCAAACTGTGTAATGAGATTTTATCTACTTGAGCATGATTTTTAATTTTTTTTTTTTTGTTTTGTTTAGTGGTAACACTTTAAGGGAAAATTGAAATAACAACTTTTGGGACAACACCAGGCTCAAAACCTAGGCCACAAATAGAGGTTATGTTACGAAAAAACATTAGTTATAATCAACATGACGTCATAAAAGCTGTGTCACGTGACTCAGAGACATTATTGTAAACTAATAGTTATGCCTAATAAGTTGTATATGTCAGAATTAAATGGGACAATTGTTCTTCTTCTAAAAAATTGTTCCTACAATGACGTAGGTCATCTAATGTTTTTTTCGACCAAATACTGGAACATCGAACTTTAGTTATCATGTTGGATTTTCAAACTGTGTCAAGTGATTTTATCTACTTGGGCATGATTTTTGAGTTATTTTTGTTTTTTTTAGTGGTAATACTTTCAGGGAAAGATGAAATAACAACTTTTTGGACAACAACAGGCTCAAAAACTACGCCGCAAATAGAGGTTATGTTACGAAAAAACATTAGTCGTAATCAGCATAACTTCATAAAAGGTGTGTCACGTGACCAATAATGGTAAAAGAGAACGGAGATATAGAAATATAAATGATGGGTACCAATACAGAGGTGGGAAAATTGTTTTTGTTGTTTTTACTTGCGCAAGAGGAGTAAGAAAATCAGTAATTGTAAAAATGTAGGCGGCCTACGAAAGTGAAGGCTGCCTTCGAAGGCTAACTTTACACTGGTCTCAAATCCAAATTACTAGCAATAACAAAGTTATACGAATTTAGACCTGCACACCAACTATCAAAACTGCTATAAAGACCTGTGGCCTTTTTCCTCTTTTGGTACTTTTTTTGAATGATTATCGGCGTGGGCGTCACTTGTACCAATTGATTGTCGTTTTGTGCATGTTTTTATCTGATTTTTGGGTTAAGAGTGCAGTTATATAATGACAGGCTACTTCTTTGGTCGGCTGTTGCATCATGTGATATTAGCTAGCTAGTTATGGCTAATGATAGTGGCGTACCAAGTTGGTTGAGTAGGTTGATCGTTTTTCAGTAGAACTACGACGTAACTATATGTGAGTTTTGTTGGGTGTGCATTTTTTATAGATTCGCTAAAACTGCATAAAATTGCAAAAGAGACAGTAAATATCCCATTTTACTCAGCTTTAGAGCTCTATGAAAATGACGAGGAACTACTCTATCTGATGCTAATGCATGCTTTTTTGTGACAAATCCTAAACTCAAACTTAACTATTTGGTATTATGCAATAAAAAATCTAACTATCATTCAGCTGTGAACTGTTTGATATTTTCTGGTTTTTTACCTCCTTCCCTCATGGCTAAATAACGACACTTTTCATACTAGACTAGATTAGTCGTTTGGGTAGTTTCAAAATATTCTACACACTATAACCGACTCGTAATGAAAAGGCACCGACACGCAATGGTTCGTTATTGACTTGCATATCATCGTTTTTAATCCTTACTGGAGGAAACAATCCATACTTGAGAAACATCCATCTACAACATGCACATCCAACATGGTTCTTCGATTTTCATGGTTCAGCATTTTTTCCATGTAAACTTACTCTCAAGATTTCACCGTGCACAGAGTCACGTCCACGTCACCGGGATTTTTCCTTGATGTAAAGTCAATGTTAATGATCAGCTTGCTGGAAATTGATATATCAAAAGAAATAGCTCTTTTTCAAACTTTGTAAAATTATGTCATCTAGGTAGTTCCTGGATACTTGTTTTGGGAAACTCTTGCGTTCTTTGGGAATTTCCTATTATCTGATGACAAATTACTTTCCTATTACTAAAGACAAATTATAAAATAGTTCAGATTATTGATTACAAGTTTGAAATGATTAATAAATTTATTTGTAGTGTATATCCGACATATACAATATAAACAAACAATACAGGCATAACACAAGACACAAGATACACAGTGCTGTAATATACTTCCATATAAAATGTCGGCTACTGCATTGGACTTACAATCTCATGGTACCCGGCTCGAACTCAACTTCTGGTCACTTGAAAAAACTGGTCAACAATACCTTTCCTACGGAAAATGATAGTGGGCATTTATGTGAGCTTTATTACCGACCACTTAGTCAGTAATGGTGTTCAAACGGGACCAACTTGGAAATTAGGGTTTAGAAGGTGTTTCATCTTTGTTACCTCAGATTGGCTAAACAAAAGTACAGACATTGAAAAGTGAACTCTCTACCTTCTGCATCTATCTATCGATTTTGCCATTTATTTATTTCAAGTCAATAAGACCGACAGCTAACAATTGATGAAATTTTGTAAAATTGAGAGCGTTTTCATGCTTGACCAATCAACCTAAGAATTCTAAATTTTGGAACATGAAACCTCAACAGACATTAGAATTAGCATTTTTATCAAAGAATTATCACCGGAAGAAAAAATTCCCTCGAGAACTATTGTGGTTTCTATTTATTAAACAATTTGAAAACACACCACTTTGATTTTCCAAATGTTGTGTATGGTGAATGAAAACTATTCTCTTTTTGTGGAAAAATTAAAAATCCTAATTAGCCCACTCTAGTTGTATTGATCGTTCGAATATTGTGATTGTTTGTTGATCGTGACAGTCGTCAGTATTAAACCTGATCAAAGATTTTAATAGTGTAGCTATTTTGTGTTACATTTTAAAGTTCTGTAATCACTAGAACTCCATGATAAAAGAAAATAAAGCGTTAAAGTTAAGAAAGAACTGTAAAATGCGGGCTTTATTCGTTGATAATCATTGTCAACCAACTATCATGGCCAGGATGCCGCAGGATTTTTTGAGTCTTTTTTGTACCATTTGGCATCCCAAGCGATAAGATCAGAGGCATTTTAATATCGTCTTAGGCAGCGATAGATCTATATGAACCTTGAGTTTTGGGTTCTTTCATGAAAAAAGGTGAATACCTCCCACTTTTCAGATGTTTTTGCAGCTTATTAAGGTGGTTCCACGGGCAAAATTTTGGCTTCCAAACCTCATACTCAAAAGAAATCAATTTATGATATGCATGAATACCAGAAAACTTGTAGATTTTATTCGTTGTCCACAGATTGTATCATTTTTCCTTATTGTTTTGTCTTTGTTCGTACCATAACATAATTAGTAATCAGTTGTTTCAGAAAGGATGTCAGCTATTAAATCAATTTACTTCGCTCAACATGAGATTGAATTCAAGCAAACAATAACTTATGAAAGGGAAATTACCTGCTATTCTAGAGGGTTTGATAAACTAAAATAAATTTATGTGTTTTTCGGCCAACGTAATTTTAATATGAAGAGTAAACATATAAGTGATTTAAGCATTTTTAAAGAATATATTTCAGA
>JANSTP010138780.1:0-12575 GCA_025330745.1 Cladonema radiatum | reverse complement strand
ATTTGAGAAAACGAAAGTACTTGGCGGCTTCAAAATCAGCTATCAGTCGGGTCTCTAGTTAGTATTCTATCTCAATGAGTAATGGAACCTTAAATAATGCCTAATTTATCTTACGATACTTTTAAAAGCTTAACTGGTAAACTATTACAAAAAGGTTCCTTAAAAGGTTGGTTATTTTTCTAGTTCCAACAGTTTCTTAATTATGGCATGCAGAGTTCTAAGTTTCTTATGAATGGGTTTCTTGTAAAAAACAGTTCAGAAGTAAAAATATAACTAATACCCCATTCTCATTCTCAATTTGTTACGCATATAACATTCCCACAAAATCCACATTCACTTGTAGGGCTTCTATTTACACCTGGGGCTAAGTTATTTTGAGTATACCATGCAGGGTACCCTCAGTTAGATTGGTCAACAGTGTATGCCATGTTATACGAATGAAAAAATTTTAGTTAAATACTTCGTTCTCGTCAGTTAATAATTTGGGATGGTGTGATCTTAAAACTATTCCAAACTTCATTGGATAGCGTCTGTTCTACAGCAGGCGCAGCCAGCCAGACAACCGAAAGGGCAGCAATCTTCTCATTATGTCCTTGCGATTCCAGGGGCTGAAAGGGTTATTTCAATACAGTAATCTGTATCGAACACCAATCTTTTCCAGTTGGATAAAAGTATTTCTTGTTTCACTAAGACAAAAAAACTTTTTAAGTTCCAAAGCTCAAGAAAAAATGTCCTGTGGGAGGGAAGGGTAAATTTACTCTACCCCATAACTCCTAAACCACAACTGCAAATGAGATAAAACTTTGCAAGCTACCAGACCAACCTTTGATAAAAAAAATTACCCCTCACACTACCGCCATCTTGATGACGTGATCATTCAATTGTCGGTTTGCAGGAAAATGACAATAGTGGCCCTAATTTTGCAAATTTGGAACAAAAAATTAAAATTTGCATTTTTTTTCTACAAATCTTTGGAATAGTTGTTTTCGAAAATTTCGACGCCACTGAATTTTGACCCCCTCCCCCCGTTTCCGGTCACCAGGGGGTCGATCCAAAATGACGTTTTCACAGATTTGTTCCAAAGAAAATGTTATTTATAGTCACCGAAAACCACCTTCATATCTTTAGTACTTAAAAAAAGTTTGACAAGTAGGGTAAATTTACCCCCCTCTCCTAGGCCGAATAAGGTTAGACTAAAGCTTTGATATTTTTTGTTGTTCAAGAACTGGAAAAAAATATCAAAGGTTTTGTAAACCTTTAAAAACAAATTATTAAAACCAAAACAAAACATGCCCAGTTGTAAACATAAACTCAACTTCGCAAAAATATTCGTCAATAAATCAAAGCCAGCCAGTCTAACCATATCTCAGGCGGAAAAAAAGCCTGAGGTTTTATAGAATATTGTACAAAAGAAAAAAGTTCCTGTTATCTTGTTAGATCTGTTAACCGAAGATTATCTTTGAGATTATTTTATATTGTAACAGTCGTAATTTTCCAGTATCATATCGAAAATCCTCCACAAATTATTCTTAATTTCCGCTCACAAATTCAAGCTCAATATAAAATCAGAAGCAAAAATCAAGATAATAAATAAAGAAAAAGTCACCTTAATTTTTAACTGATAGGCGTTTCGTTATGCTATATTCTCCTGGAACTTTAAAATTAGAGTTTGTCGAACACAAAAAAATAAAAAAAAGGCTTTAGGAAAATTACAATAATAAAGGAAAAAACATTAGAGTGGACAACTCCCGTCGACACACTTTCAAATCTTATAAACGTCAAATAAAAACATGAAACAAAAAACAGGCTGATTTCCCTTAATTGAAATTCATTTTTATCAAGTTTTAAAGGTTTTCTTTTTTTCTCTTTCTTTTATGAATATCTAACCAGTGAAATCCTCATTGCAAATAAATTTAATCAAAGGTTTTTCCTCTTTTTAACTCAACGAATCATTAATTGATGACAAGAAAAATGGCACCTACAAGAAACTCTTTCTCGTTTAGATAATTTTTTTCCCTAATTCAAAAATGATTGAGCAATAATTCTTTCTTCGCTGAGGAAACATGTTCCAACAAGAAGCGTTGACAGGAGTCTTGGCTACAATACTACTAGAAATAGGTGTTGAAATCAGTACAACCATAAAAATCGCATCTTATGTTTCAGGAGAACAATGTCCTTGTTTTCAAATTACAAAATGTATTTTTTCATGAACAAAGACCATTAGCTGCAGAAATACTTCCCAATTAGTTCATCACGTTCAACAAAAACTCCCGCCCTTTGTAGAGTAAAAAATCATTTATCGAACGTTTTTGTCCCTGCCTAAAACTTTTTAGAATCATCGAATTCAGATGGCAATAGCTTTGACTATATTTATGTGAGAAATGGTTTCGGTCTTTTGTTTCTGCGACGCGTCTATTTTGACAAAATAACAGTATACTTTCCTATGGTACCGCTTTGTCACGTTTGCAATGATGACATTCTCGGAATATCGTCACTTAATTTGATTTTTCTATTGGAAAGGAAAATTAATAGGCGTCATCTTTACCTCTCCAAATGCAATGGCCAAAACAGTCGAGCCTAGATGAGATTCAAATGTTGCGATGAAATGGAATTATCATCGCGAAAAAACCCCCTCAAGTTATCGCCAAAACAATGCAAAGTTTCGATAGCACTTTAGAATAAACTATTTATAAAAACACAGGTCATAACAACTTTCGATCGATGTATTGAATAAAAACATGTTATAAAACGAATATGGAAAGTGCTGATGGCGGAAACAAAATACAACTTAATATTTATAAAAACAAAATTTTTGCTGTTTCTATATAATACAAATAGTAAAAGCATGTATAATTTCACTGCAGTCCGATGTCCTCCATAAGTTGGGTACCGTATAAGAGTATGTTGGAGATATAAAACAATAAATATATATAATGCAATGGATACTAACCATCACACATGTGCCTCATATTGCGGAGTAATATACTCAACAAAACAAACAATATTAAACTAACTTTTTAGGTTCGAGAGAAAAATGGAAAATGAAAATCCTTAATTAAAGTCAAAAGAATTTTTCGATAAATAGAGAGAAATAATACCCTTACTATTCCGAAAACCTCTGGAAATAATTTTCATTAAGTAAAAACCCATATTAGCAAATCTTTGGTCGCTTAAAACCTTACGAAAAAAGCTCATTAACCTATCGGATTGAAACTAGCAAAACCCTGATTCCCGTTAATTCAATATAATTATTCTTCAAGCTTTCAAATCTCATACCAAAGAACTATTATCAACATAGAGTAAATAGGCAAATTTAATTATAGTTCGATTTCCGCTCTATCATTTTTTCTTTATTTAAGTGGAGACACCAAATAGCACTTGCAAGTCGTTCAAAGTCAATTTTTGCGATTTTCCCCTAAAAATGAGAAGAAAAATAAATGAATAAAAATAAACAGGACTTACCATGGCAAAAAATAGGGTTTAAATAAATATTCGAAGATCTCGTATACGATGGAAAAACAAGACGTTAAAAATTCGTGTCATTGCACGTACAAAGAAACGATATTAACAATGTTATGTGGGCCATCACTCGAAATATTTTTTTTGTGTCTTTTAAGCACCGCATGAAATGTTTTCCATTGTACTTTGAATAAGAAAATATGAAAATGAAATAGCACGAGAATACTCTTATCTGTCAAACTATTCTTTTCCAGCTAAAGTTTACATTAATGGAAAGGGGAAAAAATAACAAAGAACTGCACAGTTTACTGTTCTATGAAGAAACACTAAAAACCTAGAGTGCGCGTAAATAGAAGATAAAAAGCTAGCACCATGATCTTTACTGAGACGCTTTTCGATAGTTATGTGCACTCAAAAAGGTTTGTTAACAATGAAAATAAATATTTTAGGTTATCTGATAGTATATTATGCGGAATGAAAATTACAACGTTAGCGTTGAAGGAAAATATGAATTCTTTAGATAACTGACCGGGAAAACATTGCGCCGGTTGGCAGACAAGGATGCTCAAAAAATTGTCCCACACAGAACAAATCATGAAAAAAATACCGTTAGAAAAAAGTATTGAAGTAACAATTAACCGCCAAGAACGATGTTTTAAGTTTATAACGGTAAGTAAAAGCTTTGAGTGTAAACTTAAATATAATGACACAGGCATCGCCAGAGAGGGGGTAACTGAGACTCTATAGAGATCAATTTGTTACTCATATCCGTGAAAGGAATTTTCAATACGATGCAACTGTGAAATCTATTGAGGGTAAATTGTTTTTGAAAGAAGGTTTAAAGCGAATAGTTTCTCAGTTTCCCTAAGACTAGGTTCCTCATAACGATCACACATAAAAAACTACCAAGAATTAACTAAACGAAAGTCAATTCGTTAGCCAGCTCTTTCAGAAAATATGGTCCATGCGATGTTTAATTTAACTAAAAAAGGTTTTCAGACATTTCGGCATTAAGTAAGCGTCGTACAGTGTAAAGGTATAAATATTTCTTATGAAAAACGTAAGAAATTAAGCAAATGTGTGGAGCAAAACATACCCGTATAAAACACTATTTGCTAACATCTTTTTCTTTTCTTGAAGTTGCACGATTCGCTCTTCCACCGTTTCTTCGCATAAAAATCTATCGAAATGAAATGAGAAATATAAGTAAGCAAATATGCACAAAAAAGTTCACCAACGATGTAAATATTATTCATCTAACAAATAAAATAATAACAGAGACGAAAATTTTGTAAAACAATTTGGTAGGGTGTATGGAAACTGAACTGAAGTGTTAACAATTAAATTAAGCACTGAAACAAAATCTTCTAAAAAATGATATCAATACAAAGGTGAGTTGGCACTTTTCTATGATACCATTTTGTACCACTCATCAAAGTTATTATACGAATAGTGAGATTCAAAAAGTGATTTCCAATGAGACATCATGAAACTAGCTGATGACATACCTATGTATGACGACATCATTCAACTGTCCAACTCTGTACACACGATCACATGCTTGATCTTCTAAAGCTGGATTCCTGAACAAGATGTGCAAAATAAAAAATAAACACAACAAAAGAAGAAATACATTCACATTTTCCGTAACCTCAGAGTATCTTGAATATGTGAAATATTTTAGTCAGAATATGCATGGCGAGGCTAAATTTAAATTCTCTCTAAGAAGCGAACGGGCTTGAAGCTGTGTCCATTTGAAGTTAATAGCAATCAAGTCATTGAAACATATTTTATAAAAAAAACTTTTCACAAAAGGATTAAGGCGGAGTCGGTTTCGAATTCGGGTGTACCCAAAAGCTTCACTTGGAGTTACGTTTGACATGGAGTTACGTTTGTAGTTGATTGCAGTTGTTTAGTAGCCCACATTTGGCATTGTTAATAAACAAACAAATTACCAGTGTTGATCTATGAGGAACAAATGGCTTCCACCGATCAAATTCAAGCCAACACCACCTGCTTTCAATGAGACAAGCATCACCTGAAAGGGAATGTGATCCAATAAAAAAAGGTTTTTGGTCAGAATTGTAAAATTAAGACTATTACTTTGCAGGTAGCTTTTACTTATGTAGCTCTACCCTATCACCACTAACGGGCTTTCAAGATCAAAAGTATATTAAAAGTTATCAAAGGATATATATAGAAGACGGAAATCATTTTGCTTTGTAACAATATTTTTCCGCATCCAAAATAAACTTTTATAAGATTCTCCCTATATAAATCTGCTTTTTTTGCCAACAATAGATCTATCATGATCAATAAAAACTAACAAGAAAGCACGAATCCTTGCAACATGTGACAATCTTTAAGAGAGAGCTTACCTGAGGATATCTTTCATTATTAAAAGCTTCAACAATTTCTGATCTCTTCTTTGCAGGGACACTAAAAAATTTAACATAGGGAACATGTTATATAGTCATTTCGTGACAAGCTGCAGTGATTATTAATATATATTACCTTCCAGTAATGAACTCCACTTTGAAACCTTTGTTTTTTAGATGGTAAGCAATAATATCAAGCATTCTTGTCCACTGGGATACGATCACACTAAACATAGAGTTGGGGAACATTTTATGAACGTTTTTTTAAAAATGTAGTGATTGAAAATTTATAAGAATTAACGAATCACACCTTTTTATAGCTCTACCGTTTGAATCTTTCTGATGTTCGAATTCTCTTAGTAATGACACGATTGCATTAATCTGAAATATTACAAAAATTGACGATGCTCCGGTTACTAATGATGTAGACATGTCAAAATGTTTATAATACCTTTATATTAGAATATTATTATTTACAATACCTTTGTGCTACTAAAACTTGGGAACAGTTGCTTTGCTCTTCGGCTCTGTAAATAGTGGAAAAAAAAATTTGTTATTAACCAACCAAAAACGAAACGACTACACAACACGTAAAATTCAATAAATTTAGGCCCGCCTTTTCAAAATAGGGTTTGAGACGGAAGATTGTCATCCAACAATGCAAATATTAAAATGTATATTGAAATCAACAGACGTTCATTATGAACAAGTACAGGTCAAATGAATGAGCACTCACTCAAAGGTGTGCAGTAACAAAGAATCAGATATCAACATTAACAACCAGAGATCTATATTCTTACATTGTTTTCTGCTGTTTGGTCTATGGACAAATTACCAAACTGTTCTTCTAATGGCACGTCAATACCCTCTGACTTGCATATATCCATATCGATTGGCTGAAAAAGACGTTTGCATACATAATGTAAACATCTGCATATAACATTTGACCAAAAAAATTAATTTTGATTTATGAAATCAAACAGTATCTATTTCAGTAACTTCTCCCATAAGGAGATATGAAAATCTGACCACTGTTTCACTTCAAACAAAGAATTTTAAATAGCTCTAAAGTTGACTTAAGGACGCTATAAATTAAAGAATTTGTGTTACATGGAATAAAAGTAAGTTCATATAGTATTCCATATAAAATAATTGGATGCAAGACCATTGAGAAATGCCTTACCTCACACATGAGACTCAAGTGACCGCAACATTGTCGTAGCCTCAGGATGAGGACGAGCAAACAACCCATATTTTGCGCATTGACACCAAGTAAACCGAACATGGAAAGGGCTTCATGAACAGTCATACCCAACACATGAGCAGGTATTTGATAATCATTTTCTCTCTCCTCAGTGCTATGTGAATCTTTGTTTCGATGCATGTACTCTGTAAACATATTTCTAAGAAAGAAAGGGGATTCTTTGTAACGAAACTATTAAGTAAGGTAGTACTGTCACATCTATACAAAAGATATTTTAATGACCGTAGGCACTTGTTGAAAAAAGCATTCTTGGTCGAAAGAGAAGATAAAAATGATTTGGTACCTTTCGAGGCACAAACATTTGAAAAATGACGATAAATGGCAACACTACTATATTTCTATGCCATCGTACTCCCAAATTAACAATCACAAATCGCTCAAAAAAAGGTTATATGGAAAGGTGGAAAGTTATGAAAAGCTATGAAAGTTATGCTTTTTATAATTCAATCGGATGCCACTCTGCAAGCACTTATCTCGATTACAGTTTTCTTTCTGAAAGATTAACATGAGCCTCTCTTTGCTCGACAAATGCCTCTGCTCTTCTTCAGTTAAAACTATCTAATATGCCTGAAAATGCTGTCCAAAACAAAATTTTATCCATAAATACAGTAATCTTACTTTGAAAAATTTTGCACCAAATCATAAACACATTTTTCATCTTCTGAAAGTTTCAACTTGTGAAGTATACAACTTCTCTTTGGTAATGAAACCTAGACATGAATCATGCTCAAGAATTACAATATGGCTATTTTATTGTCTAATTCTCTGCATTTTCATATATTGTAGAAGTATGTGAACACTTCTTCAATGTAAAACTTTTGATTGAATAAGTGCATTCAATGAGTGTATGAAAGGTCGTATTCACGCTTTCCTCCTGAAGTTTGAAGCCTTGGAAAATTCATATCACATCATAAAAACCAGATTTTTGAAAAAAGAAGCACAATTTAGAAAAAATCTATTATCATCTGCTCAAAAGGTTTTTGTATCGACAAATCTTGCAAAAAAAACAAAAGAAACCAGTAAAAGTTACCAAAGGTTTTCCAGTTTTCTGATCAGCTTGGTCTTTCGTTCGCCTCAGTAACAAACTATTGACAATGGAATTCATTCGCTTGGTACCTGAGTTACTCTTATTGTCAACTTCCCTCTTCCAAACTTTCAACTCATCAAACGGAGAAAGACGAAGAAACTTTATGAGTGAATACAAATCCATTGTTTGGTTTTGTATTGGTGTGCCTGTCACTATCCAGCGACTCTCTAAATATGTTAATATAAATATTATTTCTAATAATTAATATAAAAGAAAGAGGAAAAATAAAAATAAAAAAAGATCATATTATCTAGGACTTCAGCTTTCTCAGAAAAATATTTTTCTTTGGAAGCCATTTTCGGAAAGACAGAAAAACCCCAACTTTAACAAAATACAATTCAGCAATGGTACTGTTAATAGTTCTGAGCAGAATTAGTCTTGAAAAGGGACATTTCACAAATCAAAAGAAACAAAACAATGAAACGATCTCGCGATGCATGTGTCATATAAGATGAAAGGTTAAGAGACAAAGTGAACTGTAACTCAACTGCAACATCCAGCAGATATAGAAAAGATCAATAGATTACTAAAACCTAAAATCCGTTGGAGCAGACTCACCACTTTCAAGAGAGCATACAGCTATAGACATGGCAGTCTTATGATTTTTTATAGTGTGTCCTTCATCCAATATCAATCTCCGCCAAAATATTTTAAAAAGCGGTCCAGCTACTTTTGATTTTGATTGAGAAGAATCAAGCCATTCAGATAGACCAGTATTCTGGAAAGAAAAAAGAAAAACAAATTAACACTATGATACAGTATATACAGATAACTCCCATCGAATATTTCAAATCATATGAGAAAAAATGAGACAGAAATAAGTTTGATGAGACCAGTATAATTTTAACATGATATTTCCACAAGGAGGATTAATATGTATATTGAGCAGGATGAAAAGTTTGTTTTTAAAGGAAAATTTCAGGATAATGAAAAAAGAACAAGCTAAACAAAACCTTACTTTGCTTTCTTTCTCAATTTCAACATGAGGCTTTCCTTCAATACTGACCAGATTATATGTTGTCAATACCATATCATAATTCGCTAACCTGTTCATAAGCAACACCAAAATGTCAAGATTATTTTAAAACAACCAAGTAAACAAATATGTTTGCAATTAAACCAGTGTTAAATAGTCTTATTTCCAAGCTGTTTTTCACGCTGGAGAAATTTATCATACTGCAGGTGTCACAATGGACGAGTGTCAATATGCATGAAAGCTATCTCGACAAAAACTATAAGAAGTTATGGTGTACGGACATTTAGCCAAAAGACACTAGGCCGACAACACTTAGCCGAACGGACACTAGGCCGAACAGACAGTAAGCCAAAAGGACACTAGGCCGAATGGACATTACGCTGACAAGACAGGAGGTCGACAACCATTTGGCCAACAGACATTTAGCCGACAAAATAATTTATTTTTTTTTAATTATTACTTTATAAGAACAATATAATTTTTGAAATCAAGAAATGCATGTTGCTTAGGCAATTTTTCCAAAGATTCTGGGGCTCGATTTAGGGTATAAATATTACTTGAAATCATTAGTTCTTGAATATTGGAAAATTAGACATATTTAGTATAAATTGTTTCATTAACTATTTTCTTAAAGGTGAGAGACAAATCTAGGCTACAAGTCAACATTCGATTAAATGTTAAGATTCAATGACAATTGCTGAGAGAATTAGGTGTGGGATAAAATAGATAAACAATTAAGCTTAATTATTTGAGTAGGTGTTTTAACAAAACACTAAGTTTTTTGTCTAATTATTCAAAGCACAATTGATTTCAAAATTATGTTGCATTGAGAGTGATAATTAATTGAAAGTACCACTTACTAATTTAGTGAAAAAGTGCAGACCTAATAGCAGTTTGAAACAATAACTACGTGACATTGAAAATCTCTGACTATTTGATAATGCAAAATTAAAAAAAAAAGTATTGTCGGCTAAATGTCTTTTGGCCAAATGCTTGTCGGCCTCCAGTCTTGTCGACGTAATGTTCGTTTGGCCTAGTGTCCTTTCGGCTTACTGTCCGTTCGGCCTAGTGTCCATTCAGCTAAGTGTTGTTGGCCTAGTGTCTATCGGCCTAGTGTCTTTCGGCCTAATATCCGCGAACCCTTATAGAACAATACCTCTGGACGTTTTTCTCTCTGCTCGCACCATGATATAAACAAACTCTAATGTTGGACATGTGAACTCTCTTTTCAATTTCTTTATGCCATTGATGTACAAGTGATGCAGGACATATAACCAGCGTTGCCTTTGAAAACTGTAACTTTTTGTTGTTTGGAACTTCTAAATGCAATAAATATATAACATAAGTTATGATAAATTTGGACAAAACAACTAGAAGCTATTTTAATTTCAAATAAATGCATTCACCTCTTATGCGTGAACAGTCGTCTTGTTTACTTTTCAACACCAGTGATATCATGGTCAGTGTCTTCCCCAAACCCATATCATCAGCTGAAAAAAAGAATTTTTTGGAATTCACTTCGCATCATTTTCATGTAACGTGCCACTTTTAAAAAGAGCAGACAAAATAAGCCTAAAAGTAGACAAATGATAGTCAAGAGAACAATATATACCAAGAATTCCACCAGACGGCATCTGTTTTTCTCTCCATAGTAACCATAATAAAGCTTGTTTTTGGTGTGTCATCAAAGAAACATTCAACCCTTTAGGCTCATCTGATTCATCACCAGGAGCAGGACATGTTTCTAAAGATCTGCAAAGAAGATCTCATATTTAATATACAGAAAAGTCTATTCCAGTGAAGTCCAATATTTAAAAGTTGTATAAAAATCAAGAAAATATTAATCAAGATCACTAATCCATAAAACTAATAAAAGCAAATGAAACGATAAAACACAAAACTCTAAAAGATATTTGTCTGAAAGCATCGAGTCTTTATAATATATCCTCGTAAAGGAGGAATGTACGAAACTAAGGCAAAACAATCTTTATTCCCAAACTATGATTCTATCTTCATGCTTGGCAATTGTAAACATTATCAGAGTTAAAATAAAAAACTTACTTATGTAATTGTTCAATAGCGCCCTTTGTAATTCTTCCAACCTCCTTCAACCTGGTTTCGGTCATACGCCCACCGAATAAAGGTGCAGAACGTTGATCAGCAATATTTGAATAAAGTGAAGGAGGGTACTGACTGACTTCAAGGATTTTTGGAAATTTGATTGTACTTTGCTTCGGTTCTTGAGCTGTAAATGAATTCACATTTCATTAAAATAAGTATGTTTTATTCAAAGAATAAAATTTTAATACCTTCATTATTATAAAAGAAGTTTCAAAATAAGTTATTTGCTTGTTGGTTTCTATAAATTATACATTCTAATTTTATGTTGCTAGCAACCATTAAACAATAGTCAGTAACAATACAAACATAACCATTATAAAATTAATGCATTAGAGAGATATCTTGACCTGATTCAATATACCTTTCAGAATATTCCCATTATAATCATTTAGAAAAGTATCAGACTGCATTTTCACATTTTTCCTCATCCTTTCATATTGAATTGAAACAATAAACATAAAAAAAAAATAATAATAATTGAAAAAATAAACAATAAGTGAAAGAAAAACTAAAATAATCTTTGACCTAGAGATAACTATTTGAAAAGTATCCTTCTAAGGTGCCAAAAATCCTTTTAGCATACATACTAAGAACAAAGGCTGGGGTCAGTTTACCAAATAATTTCATTGTTGTCATACCATTTGTTCGTTGTTGTTGAATTTTCATTTGATTATATTGTGTTATAAGCTTGTCAATATTTTCCAATATCTTTTTCCCACCATCTGGCGCAAACCTACCTATGCTTGAATAAAGCTCCTGAAATTTAATTATGCAGTATATTAACCAAACATCAAGTACATAGAATATCCAAGATACAATAAGAAATTTTAAGAAAATCCTTTGAGGACTTTTTTCTTATTCAAACTTGCATAAGAAAAATTGCCCACAAGTTTTTTTTCCAAGAACAAATATTTTATTACAAAGTCAAAGCCTTTTAAACCCAAATCTTATATCTACCGACATTACTTTTACCTAGACATGGTTTGAGTTAAAGGGAACTGACGTCAGAAAAAACAAAAATTTTTTCGCCTCATAGGAGAGAGAGTATTATTTCAAAACCAACTATGTATATTTTAAATCATGTAGCATATATGTAGTTTTACCAGCAAACAATTTTTCCAAATTCCTAAATGATGAATTTGAATAATTTTTTTACCTCTACCGGAAAGTGTACTCTTTGCAAACCTTTCTCCATTTTATTATGGGAAACTATCACGGCTGTTTCAACTAGCGGAAATCGTGTCCTGAACTCGGAGGCAAGCAAAAAATTTTCGTAAAATTGGCTATCTT
>JANSTP010138669.1:0-12580 GCA_025330745.1 Cladonema radiatum | reverse complement strand
CAAAGATCAAGAGAAATAAATAAACTGTTTTCTTTTCTTTACAAAACAAATATTTTCTTTTCGTGATATTTATAAAAGGAGGATTTTCTTCTTTTCAAAATGCTATAAAAACTTTTTAATATTAAAAATCGGAAAAAAAACATGTGCTTCAATTCTTTTGCAATGGAATGTATTTATAAAAAGAAAACATTCTAACGCGATTGGAAAAATAATTACTCTTAAAATTTTTCTGATATTATTAAGGTGAATTGAATAAATACTGGAAAAGTACTACAGAAGCCGAAACGAAGCCGAATTCGGTTTTTAAATAACTACCGAACCCAGAACCGAAACCGAACACATAAAACCGAATTTATCCCAGCCTTAGCGTGTGGGCGTGCATGAGAGCAATTGCTCGCCTTTCTGGAAAGGGTCTGTAGATTGCATAACTTTGTTATATATTATTCTTGAGACTTGCTTAACTTTGCTGTTTAATTCCTTTAGCTTTGTTCCATATGTACTACCCCATATTTCCTTATGTGCGAAAAGAATTTATAAATGCAAAATAATGAGTACTGAGATTTTTTGAGTCAAGTCAGGGTTTTATACAGCCACTTTTGGCCAGGTCTGTTTTTATCCTAAAGATTGAGTTTTCTTCATAGTTTGTATAATCATATCCATAAATCATAGTCATATGTTTTTGAAATGGTAGCACTCAAGTTGAATTATGGTCGTTTTTACCTTTAAATAGTATAATATGACATATTTTTTTCTTTGTTTTGATTCATTTATTCAAAAAACTGAGACATTATGTCTGTTTTTATCCAATTCAGTTCAGAAACTCAATTAAAGATTGAGTTTTGAGGTATATAATATTGGAGAATTTTTCGAGATTTTGTTTTCAATAAGAATTATGTGTTCATCCCACTGAAGATTTTCTTCAACAATAATTCCAAGAAATTTTTTTTTATTAACCTACTTTATTTCTTCGTCTCTGATATAAAGTTTTGGAAGCCTAATAGGCAGATCTTCAGATTTTTTCCTAGAATGAAATAATATATATCGTTTGTTTTTTTTATATTCAATGATAGGCGATTACATAAAAACCATTCTCTACTTTACATTTTCATTGTCCCAATCATTTTTTACTTTTTTAGATATATTTTAATTTCCAACAAAAATATGCTCTGCTGGTAAATGTAATTTGACATCACTATGAAGTACACATGCTGGATAATTTGTACTCTAATGATCGTAAAAATAAGGACAGAGAAAAAGTTGCTTGAAAATATCAAAGGTCAAGTTGATATATCAGAAACATTTCCATGGCCTCCCAAGTATGGAGATTGTTCAAATGCATGGAGGACATCAAACAATAAATATTTGACATGCCATCCTTTAAAAGTGAACTTACCTCAAAACTGCACATTAGAAACTCATTTATATAAAACATCTGGTATAAATAAAATTTACATTACAATGGCAACGGAAACTCGCTCATGTGAAGACGTAGCTGATAAAAGCAGATGTAAAACAAATTATAAAATTTTTTATAGCGTAAAAAATAACAAGGATGACGATAACAGGCTAATCTACCTGCAAGAAGTACCAGGAGACGTTGTTTTTCAGGACTTATTTGCAACGAAAACAGTGACCTTCTCAGTACCTGTAAAAAATTTTGAATATATTAATTTTTTTATGAATTCACAATTTTACTGTGGTTCATTGAGCTCATTTAGAGTACATTATTTCAATTGCCAAGTTAATTCTATCCAGTTAGTTAATTTTCCATCGCAACCTGCACCTGACACAGGGAAATTAAAAATATTTGGCTCTTGCATTCAACATTCTGTGCCATCTGATCCGACAAGTGGGACACCGTATCAGGAGTGCAGTCCAGATGGTACATCAACTGTTTTTGGTAGCTGTAAATGTGTTGCTGGATATACAAAAATTGCAACAGATTGCCAAGGTAATACTTTATGTTTCTTATTGTGTCATTGATTGTGTTAGCCACCAAAGAAAGAACTAGTTTAGACCGTAAGTTAATCAAGTACTGTAATAGCCTTAAATTGTTTTCCTGAAAACTTGTGTTTGGTATTTTAGCTCTATTTGTCTCACTCAACAGTTTTCCATTAAAAAATTTGTAGAGTCCTTGATATTTTACTGTTGATTTTTTAGTCATTTCTTTATTTTATGGAGATATCAAGGGCGCAATTTTTAAGGTTAAATTGATTATATATTTTTTTTTTACTAAAATCTTCTTCCTATTATGGGCAACAAATATTTGAAGCAGATACCTTCTGTTAAAACTTTTATCATCATGAAATTATTCGAGAAGAATAATCCAATTTCAAATGCTTATAAATTTTATTTAGTTTCATATAGGATTATATGGTAAATACTTGATAATCTACAGTGCTGTTTTTTTGTTTTATGACATGAAAAATTGGCACCAATTGCTGCTGCATAACAAATTTATGATGACACTTTTTTCCTGTTGTGAAAAATTGCATATTCAGTAGGCTGTTAAAAAATCATGCCTACAGTAATCATAAGAGGCGTGTGATTTACACATCCATGCCCCCACACACCTAACTTCATTCAAGGCTTTTCTTCAACTCTCCTAAATTAATGAATATCTGGCCATGACTATATGTACAGTTCACCCTCGGTAACTCGAACACTCAAAAACTAGAACATTTCAGTGGGTTGAACTTTTTTCTTGGTCCCTTGAACCTTCAAACACTTTTCAGGAACACTTGAAAACTTGAACATCTTGGTGTGCCGAACTTTTCTCTATGTCCCATGAAGGTTCGAGTTATCGAGAGTCGACTATATTTTAGCGAGAATAGTTGTTAAACACACCTTAACTTTATGCAGGAGACTGATAACCACTTGATTAATCATATACTTATGACCAGGTCCAAAAATCTTCTGAAATTGAGTGATCAATCAAACCGTCCTGAAAAAGTTACTTAGATGTTGTGATTTATTTCCAGAATATACAATCACAGTAAATTTTTCTTTCTTGATTTGCTTTTGGTTTAGGATGCTTTATATATAACCTGTAGGGTACAAAAGTTCATTAATAAAGTAATCAGTTTTTGAATTGACAAATTGAAGGTTGCCGAAAATGTAAATGATGCGGTACTGTTACTTTTTGGAGTTTAACCCAATTCAGAACGGGCTTTTTCATGTGTATATGTTAATGGGATGGTGGGATGGAAGAGGAGGGGGGTTAAAATCTCAATACTCAAATAATGAAATGAAGTTTGGCATAAATGTACAGAGACATCAAAAGCAGTTTTGAAAATTAATTTTTGACCCTATTTGGTTATGTCATTTGGTCATGTCGTCATCAAAATTACCAAAAATTGTGAAATGACTCGAACGAAGGATGTCAAGTAAAAAATGGGTGATTTCAAGTAGAACTATTTTTTTAGGAAAAACTCCATGTAAGCCATAATTCCTTGGGAATTGGCCGAAATGGAGGATTTTATCAGGGGGCAGTTTTCTGATTTTTTTTTAAGTAATTAAGACCTGTGTTGTTTGATGTACGTAAATGTAAAACATAACTTTACACAGACTTGCATATAATCTTCAAATAAACGTCTTTGAATAAGTTTTGTAGTTTGCTAGCCATGTGAAAAGTCATAATGCCATCAAAACCTAGGCAAAATGTATTTTATACTTTTGTTGGCGTTTTAAAATGGCGTCAATATAACCTTATAGTTTTTACCACCACCCTGCCCCACAATAAATAGGGTTTTCTTTTGTGTATATGAACCAAATCTTTGTCTCAAAAATGCAGTACCTTCAAGAGAAGTAGAAAATAGAACTTAAAAATAAACCATATTCTTGCAAATGCTTTTGAGAGGGTGGAGTACCCTGTTTTGTGGTTTTTTATATTTGCATAAGCTTTGTTTCTTGGTCCTTGTGTTTATTCTTGTGTAAATTCTTATTCTGAATCTAATTTTAGCTTGTTCTAGTGGATATTTCAAAGGAGAAGTTGGTAATCAACCATGCAAGAAATGTGGCAAGGATTCTGATTCATCAAAGACAAATCAGAAATCTTGCCCATGCAATGATGGTTTATTTCGAGCAGTAAATGAAGTCAAAGATTTTACTAAAAATTGCTACGGTAAGAATTACAAATAAGGCTATTATATTTCTTAAATCTTTTGATGTAAAATGATGTCATCAGATGCAACATTTTTATTTTGTAGGTAATGACTTACTGCATTAAAATCCTATTTTGCGCAAGTTAGTAGAACTGTTGCGATAGCAGATTACTGTTTTAGTTGCTACTGTATAATTTTTTTATGCTGTATATTTGTATAATTTTTAGTTAATTTAGGTATTTTTTGGGGCCTCTTATCATGTTATAATAAAAGAATCTTTGTCTCAAAATTTTGCTGGATGGGCCAATGCTAATAATGCTACATACAGCAGTAATAACTAGTCTCTTATGGTTATGATTATTATTTCAAGTTTGAGTTCAAAATGCAGTAAACTTTGTTATTATTTTCTTAGAAATACCAAAAGCGATATCTGGTGACATTGTGGTCAAAGATTTAACAAGCACATCAGCCAACATTACTTGGTCGAGTGATTACAATAAGTTAGATTTTGAAGGATTTTTATTTGAATGTGATCTCTGCCCATTAGTTTACAGAAATGTAATTACCAATAAACCATTTGTTTTTATGGAGAATCTTTTGGCGTTCACAATGTATAATTTATCAATAGCAATAACAAACAATATTACAAATTTAACGCAAGTGACAAATAAAAAAGAAAAATCCTTCACCACAGAATTGGGGAGTGAGTAGCTTTTTCATAGTTTATTTGTTTTGGTGTATTACCTTTATTCAGGCAAATAAAGAAATACAGTATAATTAAATAAAATAAAATAAAAAAAAATATTGATTTTTTTTGTCAAAAATATATTAACCCAGTAAAAGTTGCAAATATAAAGAAAAGTCAATTTTTTAGCTTACTTAAAAATTTTTCATATAATATTGTAAGTATATCACTACCTTGTTTGCTTTAAAAGATTTTGAATATTTTTTTTTTACATAACATAGAGAATTTAAAACATTTTATTGGTGCTTAAAAAATGCATACACATTCTTCGATCTCTTGTATCTTGGCGTGGAATGGATATACAAGTGTTTACTATAACCGCATAGGGAGTCCCTGAGGATAACGTAGTTTTAGGAGGTGACCCTATTTGGTTCTCACAAGAATGGTACTGTGCGTTTTCTAGCAGTTATTCTTGTACAGGTACTGGTTTCGTAAATGATAAGTACATAGAATATCAAGCTGAATAATTTCAAAAGTTTTTCTTCAAAATACAGATACAATATTGCCCACCTTGCCGTTTCATGTTCTGTGTTGATTTTATTTTCTTATAGCATTACCTGCTGTGACAAATATTGAAAAAGAATTCAATGAAGATGGGTCTGTGCGGCTATCATGGCAAATGCCAAAGGGTATTGCCAATCCAGATGAAGTTGTGTTTGTTGTGAGTTATGATGGAACAAGTGTGGATACAAAGAATACTTATTATGTCATAGAACCCAGCTCAGATGATCAAGTTCTAAGTGTTAAGGTAAATTGTTGTTATTACAGATTTTATTTAGTATAGGCTTTGACTTTCCTACGCAATGATCATGCGGAGTATGTCTTTAATGGTCAAAAGTGACATGAGGCAGGTAGCATAGGATAGCATAGGAATAACATTCCCTCTATTAGCCTTGCTTCTGTCCTCTTCTTTGGACATAAAATTTGCTATCCTTTCTCAAAAACCATATATTTAATAACAACAGTGAGAAAATCATAATATCACAGAGATTTCAATATATTAGTAGTATATCCATGCAAATATATTTTGGGTTTTTATGTTGAATAACAAGCTGCTAGGTCAAGCAACGTGACAATATCCAGCACCATTTATGTCTTTTTTTCTTAATAGAAAGAATATACTGTATATGGGAATTTCTTGACACTTTAATACACCATGCCAATATTTGTTAGCTTTTCTAATAGGCTGTGGCACACGGCAATTGCTATTGTAATTTCTCCAGTAGAATTAGAATTGTTCATTTTACGGCAGAGCTATATTGCTGTCACAAATTAACTGTTAATAAATTCTATGGATAGGCATTGGAAATAGTAAAATGAAGTCAACATATGGTTTAATGAAAAATTCATCCTACTGTACGATATGAAAGACATTTTTGATTTTAAAAAGATAACTTTTTTATAAATATCACCATAATCAACATTGTTTCTGGGGGTGATTTGGTTTTTCTGTCATGCCCAGTGGACACATGAATAATTTTTGAATATTCGAAAAACATACCTTTTATGTTCTAATAAAATTATTCAAAAAGCCTTCTATTGGGCAATTACGATGAATATTCATGTATGAATTTTTTTTGTAGGGTTTTTTGTATATTTTCTCAACCATTTTTGAAAAATTTTTCAATAATTTTTGAATAACTTTTGAGCATTTCAAGCGAGACTAAAATTTAGCACAGTTTGCAGCAAAGCTTATTAAAAAAGTTTTAAAGAATTCTTTGTGCCGAGCCCACCCATTCTTCAGTAGTCTTTTTTGAGAAATAAAAATTTATTGTGTAAAGAAATCATTTTCTTATCCATCAGATATCAAAATGAAATCTTTAAAGTTCAGATCAGAAAAACGTTTATTCAATATACATGTAATATAGTGAGACAAAAAAGTTATACCAAAATATTCAATAAGTTTCCTCGAGTGAACAACATATATTTCAAAATAATTGTTGTATAACATTAAAATTGTTGGATTAGTTCGGTATATTACTGTAATAATATCAACATCTAGCAAATATTCACCTCTTATCAAAAGTTTACTTGTCAAGAACATCAGAGGGACTTTTTTATCTGCTGCAATATAGACTCTCACTAATTCATTATTTTGAATAAGATTTTGCCCATCTTGAAAGTTTGTTCATATGGAAACACAAATTCATCGCTAACAATAAACAATAATATAAAACATTGCAAACGTGGCAGTAACAGTGTTTATTTCCTCTAAGTCCAATTTTTTCAGTTTCTTTATTCATGAGGATTTGCATGGATTTCATGAACGATGGGCAGATCTTTCTTCAACACGTTTTCAATTTTAATAGATGATTTTTTATGCTTGTGAATAATAACTTCTGCAGTACCAAAAGATGCTCTCAATAAGATTGTTTGCAATCAGTAATCAAATACAAATGGCATATTGTACCGTAGCAGTTTGATTATCCCCACCATATTGCCATAAGAATCTACATAAAAGAAATACAGATTTAATTTGACACAAATAGGGACACAGTAAAAAGGTAATTGCATGACAAATACAAATATCCAATTTATGAGTAAATTCATTACTGACTTCAAGTTGAGTAAATGTATGAACTGAGAATGAAAGCAACGGTACAAATTATAAATAAAATATATGAGAATAACACAAATAAAACACTCACCTAAATGCTGAATGATATTTTTTCAAATAAATAAAAAGAAGAAAATATCTTTGAGGATAATGATTGGCAATGATGACATAAGCATAATATTGTTCAAAAAATATCAAATCGTGGGTTTGATGGTTGATTGGCCGAGTTTCTTAGGACTGATTAGCAGTGTCTGGAACAAGGTGTTCCCTGAATGTTTTGCAATAAGAAAATTCATACTATCCAAAACGTCAATAAAATATTTTTTGAAGCTAATATTCTCAAGGAAAATTTTTTAAATCAAGAGTTATTTTTCTAGTTGCCACGTTTTGATTATCCTGAAATAAGAAAACGTAAATTTTCAAAACTTAAGGAAAAATTGATGTCCGCTGAAGGAGCCTAGAAAATATTGGACTTGACATCCCAAGAAGAGCACTAATCTTGAAACACTCCTTCTAAGGTCTTGCAAATCTTTGAAATACAAGTCATTTTCTATATACCAAGTATGTAAATGCTTATTTCTTGATTTTTACTGTGGTTCTGATACCAAAACAGGCAGGTTATTGGTACTATGGTAAGGTTTATTTATTTTTCTCTTTGGTTCATTATCAACTGAAAATCCAACCAAAATGGACCAGTTTTTATAGCACCAATAAAATTACTGCCTGAGTCATTTTCTTTGTTTGGGACTTTGAAAACTGTGAAAGTATATGTGTAATTGTCTGTCAGCCATTTCAGAACACTAGAACTTTTCCATGAGTTGCAGATTTCTCTGTGCCAGCATGGATGCACGTCCACCTATAGTTGCGATGTGTGGCACTGGTTCATAGCTAACATTCAGGTCACCTCCAATTCGATTGGCATACATTAAATAAGGGCAGGACTCATGGTTAGCTTTCAAGCTATATCTTGGACGTTAGCATGTAACAAGGGTGTTGGCTATATTTCAGTTTTTCAAGTTCTACTGAAGCCGAAGCTGAAGCTGAACTTAAAAAACCGAATTTTTCCCAACCCCACTTGGCTGTAAGAAAATGCTCTATGTCTTCACTTTAAATTGATATTAATTAAATTCATATTGTTCTATGTTAAAAAAATTAAAAATAAGCAATAGATTTTGGCTCCTTATCAGACATTGCTAGTTTTTGCGATCAACCATACTTTACTATATTAATTTCTTAGGAACAAGATTGACTTGAGGAACAAGATTTTACATTAAAAATATTAATAATAAAACCCTTCAATTACCAGCTGTTACAACTTTTTATTTGATCTTCTTTTTAGATCTATCTGAAAGTAACAAAAGGAGGAAGAACATACACAGGAAAATCAGAAACTGTAGAAGTCAGTATCAGTGGTGGTGGTATCGCATTAGGTTTGGTGATTGGAGTGGTCGTTGGTATTGTGGTTTTACTTGTCATTTTATTTGCCATCGTATTTTGTGTATGGAAACGTAAACATCCAGCATATCTTCAAGTGGTACGTATGGAGGATGGAACCGGTATGTAGTATTTTTTAACCTTGTCATTTTTTTGTTTTCTGTTTTTGAATTTTTCACTGTTTTCACCAAGTATTTTGTAATTTCATTTGTATTTAGTTCATTTCATCTCAATTTAGTTTTAACAAAACTTTGTAGAGAGATACGCCTGTATTTGGATTTGTCTGCCTCTTTGTTCAATTGAATTTCTTTTGTTTATAGTCAAGCTACCAAACCGATTCCTCAAATTACCTGGTGGTAATAAACTCTATGTTGACCCGACAACATATAACGCAGTCGACGATGCTGTACAGGAATTCGCGAATGAAATCACCCGATCTGATTTGCATGTTGGGCAAATGCTTGGTGGAGGAGAATTTGCTGAAGTTTACAAAGGATCATTAGTGAAGAATGGCAAGAAAATTGATGTGGCTATTAAAACTTTGAGAGTATGTTTTTTTCTTCAGTTATTTCGATCACAATAGATAATAAAATACACTAGAAAATCAGTTTACATAATTTTGCAGCAATATTGGAAAGTTGGGTATCTGTTCTGGTATTTGGCTAAAAATAGACGTTTTCTTTGAAGTTTTCATTTTGTTTTGTTATATTTTATAGCATGGTGCCCCTAAAAAAGATCGTGATGATTTTCTCAGTGAAGCTGCTATATTGGGTCAATTCAATGACCCCAATGTCATTCAAATTGAGGGCGTGGTGTTAAGAGGTAAGTTGTTCCTTCATTACCCCATTGGTGTCTGTTGTAATAGACCAAGTCTAGGTTACTATTTTTTGACCAAAATTTTTGAAAAACTTTCCTTTTTTTTGTATTTTCAGATGGCCCTAACATGATTATTTTGGAATTCATGGAGAATGGAGCTCTGGATAAATACTTACAGGTATGAAAGATTTAGGCCGGGTCGGTAATGTATTTTACAATAATGAAATTCTGATGTATTTATGTTTTTCTAGGCAAACGATACAAAATTTACTGTATTGCAATTACTTGGAATGGCAAGAGGTGTTGCATCAGGCATGAAATATCTTTCAGAATGTGGTTATATACATCGGGTAGGTTAAGAAATAATTTTCAAATTTGTACAGTTGTGTTGGATGAATGTTCACATGTTAGCATGATTATTAATTTCCAGGATTTGGCTGGCAGAAATGTTCTTGTGAACGATAAACAAATATGTAAGGTATCAGATTTTGGAATGACTCGAGAAATTAAAGTTGATGAAACCTATGATACACAGGTCAGTTTTTTCCATGCCTTTTTTAATGTTTAGCTCTGTTGTATTTGATAGTCGTTGAATTTTACCTCAACATTCAGTAGCCTCATTCACCGAGCCAGACTTAATTACACTTTTTGTTTCCAATGGCTGAAGCATCTTTAGAGTTTCTTTCTTAAAGGTAAATTCCTGAATTTCAATGGTTTGTTCTTGGTGCTATATAGTATGGAAGTGCTTATTTCTAAGGCAAGGAAAACACAAAAATCATGCTTCTTTTCCCCCTGTAATTTGATTTTATTGAAATTCAGTAATACATCATAACTTTTTTCTATCTTTAATAAAGGGTGGCAAGGTACCAGTACGATGGACAGCACCTGAATCTATTCAATTCAAGAAATTCACGTCAGCTTCAGATATATGGTCTTATGGTATTCTGCTATGGGAAATTATGTCGTATGGTGAAAGACCATATTGGGACTGGCAAAATATTGAGGTTTGTTGTATTGTGCCTGTTAATTTTCAGTTCTGTATACAGGATAACCAACTTTAGTGGCCGTGGACAATATGCAAAGCCACACTCCAGTTTATCAGAGTACACAATTTTTCTGTAAATGGTTAGGAAAATATGCCTGAGCTATTTGAGGATTACGTAATGTGAACCGTACTGTATGTATAGGACAATGTTTTCTTTCTAGTTAGGATGATTGAAGATTCAAATGTAATGCTACCGTGTCTTGTATTATGGATACATTAAATGTTCAACATGTTTATCCCATAGGTTCTTGAACGTGTAAATAGTGGATATCGGTTACCTCCACCCATGGTGAGTACTTCTACTCATTTTGTTTCGAAGAAGTGTCACTTTAGGTGTGTTCTGATTAAGGTTTTAGCTGACAATAATTTTCCTAAGGTTAATAAGTATAACATCGAAATAGCACAGTTTTTAAATGAGTTTAGATGTAAATAAACTTATATTTTAAAATTAAAAGAACATCAATTCTCGACAAAATATGGCAAAAATCTTTAGCGTAAGGCACTATATAAGACACTTATTTTAAAATCGCTAGGATGTTATTTTCATCATCCTAAATGTTTCAAATTTTTCAAATTTTTTAATTGCTTATTCGAAAAAATTATGAAAGTAATTGTTTTTCTCATATCTAGAGTTGTCCGAAAGTGCTGCATGATCTTATGCTTCAATGTTGGAATAAAGATCGGACAAAACGTCCGAAATTTTATGAGATTAGAGATATTCTTGAAAAATGGATACGTAATCCAGATAGTCTTCAAGAAATTGCTTCTGTTGTCACAAAAACGTAAGTTATTTCGTTGTATATTTTTCGTTAAACGTAAAAGTCATGAAACATTTCAGCTCGTCTTCACTTGCGAAAATTTGTAAGAGTTTTTCTTGTCTCTATAATTATTTAGGGTTTCCTGACTTGTTTTGTAATATATATATATTTTTTTATAGGTATGGATTCGTCATTTTAATTTTGTTAGTGCCGATTTTCTCAAATAAAACGCCCTCATGTTTTCCTAGTTTAGTTGATCAAATTGAGGTTCATTTCCCCATCAAAAAGATCAAATCCTATTTAACTCCACTTTCAGTTAGGCAAGACATTTACTTAGCGCCAGAACAAAGAACTATTAATTTTTAAGGAATTTTTTCATTTGTAACATAATTAATTGACAATTTATTCAATTCAAATGTTTTTCAGCGATGAAAATCTCGACTACACTGTCCTACAGACGATGTATAAATGGCTTCTTGCCATTGGTATGGATAGATACACGAACAACTTTTTGGACCAGGGCTTCGCTACCCCACGTCAGATATTAGATTTGACTGAAAGTGATTTGGAAGCTTTGGGCATATTACCAATTGGTCATCGAAGAAAAATTTACAAAGCCATAAAGAATACCAAAATGCAGGTAATTTGAAAAGCTCGTCAATAACATCTTCCTTACTTGCGTATTACTCTTTTCATGTATTATCGGTTGATCGACTTATTTTTCACTTTCAATACAGTTTTATAAGAAGTATTGTCAACTATATAGAAGAGCTATGTCATTCCTAAAAACGTTCCGCTCAATGTTTTATTGTAAATTTTTGGAATCAACTTATTTTATGGCATCATTAAAACTAAGTTGTTTTGCTGATTTTCTTTAGCTGTTTTGGGAAAACTGATGAGAAATTTTTAGCAGAATCTCTAAGATGAATAGATCATGACCTTGTTTTCTTACCATTGCATCTACTGATCCAGGTTGAAAACCACCCCATCCCCTTTTTTTGTATTTTTGAGAATGTCTTTATTTGAAACCATTTAGTTTCTTGAGTTTTTATATATATCTTTATTCCTTTTAATTTATGGTTTATTCCATTCTCTTTTATATGTATTAACGCATCTGGTCAT
>JANSTP010138558.1:0-12584 GCA_025330745.1 Cladonema radiatum | reverse complement strand
AAATAACAATTGTGATTATATGTGGTTCTTTCAAATACCATCTGTTGTCTTTATTTGTGAAACTTATGGCATTTTCCCAGTGAAAGTTGCCTTTTTTATATCCTCTCTTTTGTGATACATTGTTCTGAACAATAAAAAATTGGTTTAATGATTTTCGAAAATCACTTTTTTGAATTAAAAAGAGAACACACCCAAGTGACTTGTTTTTGGGAAATTCTTCCTTATTTTAAGTTTAATAAGCTTGATTTAAGTAGAGCGGTTCTCTTATTATGAGCAAATGATTTCTTGAAATAAGAAAGAAAAATCTAGCCAAGCTCTGAGATTCTTTGACGAGTCGAATAAAACTAGTTTTGATAATTTTTTTTCTTGAAGTAAGATTTTAAGAATTTATTGTGTATTGATGGTTCTTTGTAAGAAAATTTGATTGTTTCTAATATCGATGCCCATAACTTTTCCCTACTACTTATTGAACATTTTTTCTTGCAGAAAAAAAGTTTATTCCAGCTATAGTAAAATGTACTTATTCTCTCTATATATATAGCTATTCTCAAAAGATTTTTATATTAAATTGACAGAGTCAATTTTACCCCCTTAACGGAAAAAAATTGGCTGAAAAATATAAGTTGATTGCTGACGGCCCATAAAATGCAAGCTGTATATATGTAATAAGAAGGGCACAAAACTGGCTGACCACAAAGCAAGTAAACTTCAGACTGTCAGAGCACGTATCAATATTAGAGATATATTTTCTATATCGTACTACTAGGTTTTATCAGATGCAAATCTCTTTTCATAAGAATTTAGCTACCTAGCTATAGGGTCGTGTAGAGGGATGTATATGTATTGAGATGCTAGCCATCAAACATCATCACCAAGCAGTAACTTTTTGTCTAGTCTATCATCCATCATCCATCTGGTCTAGCATTCAGGTCTGTGACTGGCAAAGTGATTTTGGTATTAGCAAAAAAATTGTATATACAGATATATACACAGAACAGCCTACACAGCTTGTTGTCTTACTAAGCCTACATTCCAAAACACAGTAACACAGCCTATTTCTCACATTTCCTTTGTTTCTTATGTTGCCTACAGATCCTGTGTATCGTATATAATCAACAAGGCCAGCACATTGGTCAACATCAGCCCACTTAAATAAAAAAAATGTTGAGATACTGTAGAAGTTATTGCATTGCCAATCCCAAGCATTTACTCCCAAGATCTTTGACGTAAGGTAAGGCCATTTTTATCGCGTATTGGTATGTAGTCGATTTTAAGCAAAGTATTAAATTCTAAAGCTCTGTCTTCAAGAAAAATTCTCTAGTTTTTGGTGTAGCAAAAATTATTCACTAGCTTGACTTAGGCGTAAATTGAATACACACTAGTGCATTTCTAGCAAGCGTAGGCAGCTATTAAAAATTAAAGGTGGTATTTCTAAAGTTTAGCCCTAGTTTTCCTTATACAGCATAGAGTATACACACAATGAACTAGCTACATGCACTAAGATACTAGAACAAGGTTAAGGACCGAGAACTTACTTCCAGAAAATTGACTATGCCTTTTGGTAAAAATCTCTCCTTTTTCGGCGACAACTTTGATTATTAGCAATGCCTGAGTGGTGGTGGTGACTACATACTTATCGTATTCGGAAACTTCACCAAGATCTGCACTCGCAATTTCTTCACCTAGGGCGATATTTCTCTTGATTTTAACAACATTGCTGCTTCATTCATAAAGTATGCCAGATCTTCGTCTCCTTCCAAATAATCAAAATCTACATCTGAGCTACAGATCTTTTGCTCTGCGGCCATTTTGAGTCAGGATCTTGAAACATGTTCCACAGGACAACCACACAACGAAAACAAAATTTTTGTTATACGAAAAATATTGTCGTAGCGGACATCTTAAAAAATTGAAAAGGCTTCGACAAAAAAAAAAAAAAAAAAAAAATCTTGATAAAAATGAAAGATTATTTTAAAAATTATGTGTCTCAGTAGAAAAAGCTTCAATAATGGGTTCATATGTACATAAGAAAGCTTAAGAATTGCTTTTCAATATACAAAAAAGATGAATTCAAATCAAGCATAGAACTCCACAAACTTCTTTTCTGCCAGGAAGAAAAAGAACGACTAGATGAATTAAGATTACTTACACTCAATTCAATAACTATTGTACGCGTTTTCTTTTTCGGTACCATGGGGTTAGGGAACATTTTTTCCATATTTCCCAATACCCATTGCAATTTACCCTCTAAAAATAGGAAATAAAAAATACTTAAATTACTATCATATTTCTACCTCTTTTAAAATTAGCATTACTGGATATTTGGTGTCTTACCGAATTAAAAGCATGACAAGCATCCGACCCTTGTTTTGAAACCCCAAAGAATACAAGAGGGTCAGTTTCATCCTTTAAAATTTGTACTTTCTTTGCCATGAAATCTTCTCCTTTCACATCTTTTATGAGGATAACTTCATTCATTATCTGAAAAAACATTTATATTGGATGGATGAAAATTAAATGGACCACGTGTGCGCATAACAGGAAAAAATAAGAATAAGATACGGAACATGCAAACTAGAATTGAAGAATTGATCTATTCATTCTGAGAGAATGAACAACAGGTCGCAAATTTTGACCTTCGAAAAACTTAGTTTTTATCCATTGCACTTTGTTACCTAATGAAATGCAGTCCCTCAACAGAAAATAACATAAACAACTCTATTTTATTTCAATAAAGTTTGAGAAATTACAAGCACAATAAACAATGCACAATAAAAAAGAAAATTATGGCAGACTTCTTCAACATTCTTCAACCAAGGATACTTGGTAAAACCTTTTTCAGGTCTGTCACCACTATAAATCGATAAAATCCAGGCACGACGCTCTTCAAATTCAGAACTTCATTGATTGTCTTAGTTTGAACGTTCAATTTTATTCTCTGAGCTATCATCTTCAGCTTGAAAGTCAGGATAATGTTTCTTTTTGAGACTGGTTTTCTTCTTTTTCAATAGCTTTCCAGTATTTAATTCATCATTTGGGCTGTCATTGCCAACAGCTAATCCCTCAATACTAGTTCCTTGCTCCGTCTCCTTTCTGACAGATTTACGAGCTATGATAAATAAATAATTAATTAAAGCAAATCTTCAAAAGATGTTTTGTACAAAGTACTGGCAAAAGATCGTACCTTTTCTTGATTTTTTATCTTTTATTATACTGGGATTGTTTTTCTTTGCCAGTTGTTTCTCATTCGACAGCCGCCTGGTTAATTGCTCTTCCAAATTACCCTAGTGGAGAAATATTCGACATTGATTATCCAATTACCTGAAGGCAAGAAATTTTCACTGGAAGAAAGCTTTTGGAACTTTGCCTTAATAAACCATGAAATTAAGTTCCTGTGAAATTTGACAAATTTTACTGCTTGTAAAAAAAACTCTTGTGAAGTTTATCAAATTGTGTTTAATTTAACAAATTTGACAAAATTTTTGGAAAATTTAACAAAAAAACACTGGAAAATATACATTTTAGTTAATCAACTAAAAATTGCTTTAAGGTCAGTCAGTCTTCCAATAAGGAAATTCAAATTTTGTCAGAAGAAGGCAATGAAATATTTTTGGACTGTAATTAATAATTATATATGACAAGTCTTTGGTAACTAAAACACTTCTAAAAAGCACTCCTTCTAGTGCAGAACTTACGTGTCCTGATATTTCATGCTTTAATGTCGGGGCAACGAGTGCCTCAACTTTATACAAAAAATACTTTAGCACTTTCACTTGGGAAGTTTAAATCTATATATAATAAATCACAGATTAGTCAGTTTCAACTCACTGAGACATCTAAAAAATGAATTAAAAAAAAGAAAAAAAATTATAATAAAACTAACAGTGAGATACTACTGCAAGATAACGAAAAGGAATGAATGTTTAAAAGATATTGACCGCTAAATTTTGAATTATAATTACTAATTATACCTCTTCGAAGGCCAGACTTCTCTTGTTAGCTCTCTATGTTTCCCTTTAAAGAAAATATAAGAAACATTTCCAAGTTTTATAGAGATAGGAACACTATAGAAATAAAAGATCAGTCTGTAAAGTATGTATTCATACGCTTACTTTGTTTCCCGTTTGTTATTGATTGGCAAGCAACTGCTAATGTTTGGGATGTCTTCGGCTCCAGACAGGTACAAAACTGTTGACTGTAAAAAAAGTTGTCTCACAACATTTACACAATATTCTATGCATAAGAAAACAGGGCAGATTCTAGACTTTTAGAGCAGCAGGGTGGGTTTTCCTCCAAATAGGGCACAACTCTAGAGAAAAAGGTCAATATTTGGTGCGATTTGCCTGAAAACCCAAACATTAATTTTAGCAATTTTTAACTTTTTGATTGATGAAAATAAGACAGGGTGCGATCCGACAGACAGGGTGTACTGAATCCGACAAATAATTTGATGAAAGCAGTATGCGTAGAACATTTTCATTCGAAATATTAGTTGTAGCTGCTTTCTGAGGGCTACTCCCACCGCGTTTGATTTTTCTAGACAAATATTCTAGTTACTATGTATCCTCAACTATGTATAACAACAAGCCTGAACATCACACCCTGATCCTCGCAAAAATCTTCGCGAAACGCAACTTTTTTGAAGTTGGCAAAATAAATCCTATATGTTGGTTGAATAGGTACAGTAGGTTGGACAATGAATAGTTATCTATTGGAAAAAATATAGATACTGAAAAGAAACCTATTTTATGGAAAACTGAAACTTTAATAAACATTAACCTATCGCATGACTTTATTTCTGATATATTAGAAAAAAAATATATAAAAAACATTGAAAAGTATTCCTTACTGTATCACTTGATCTATTGTCTTGCGGTTCTTCTAAGACCTTCTTTTTTCTCAAAACGATTGCAAAAAAATATGACCACGAAAAAATCTTATGTGATTCAGTCAACTAGAAAGCAACCCACGCTGCGGCACTATGATTCCTTTTTTACTTTTACGGAGCGCTAAAGTCTATTTCACTAAAATGAATCAAGTAATTGAAGTGAATTTCACTAATTGAATTAAGTAATTGCTAAAAGTCCTAAAAAATCAAAAATCTATTGCAGTACTACAGTTACGTTTTTTGTACAGTAATACTTCACTCCAAACCTTACTGGAAATGATTTTCCAGACTTTGGATTTTGTTATTAATGCTTCTTTGGAAGATCCAGGGAAAATATCACTTAAAGTTTCATAACATAGACTTTTTGAATCTTCTCCCCTGAATCCCAAATCTAGAAATAAAAAAAAATTAAAAGCTTATAAAATGCATTTGTTAAGGTGCAGCTGTTAACTGCATTCTATATAGTAGTTTCAATAATTTTAGGTAACTTAAAGTTTTTCTTAATTCAAAAACTATCTTGCAAATTGCAAACTATGCTACAGACTACCATAACTGTCCTGGCATTGTACACTGAAGTTTGCCTTACCAATTACCACAGCATTTACAGGGTGATGAGGCAAATTCCAATTGCTGGCTTCCATCTGCATCCTTAAACAAAAATGTTAGTATCAACTGATCATATCGCTGTTGATATTTTTATTGAATATTACGGACTTTTTAATAAAATATCTGCAAAAGAGTGCAATTAAACCCCTTTGTTGTTGAAAAAAGAACAAAACATAGAATGTTTAAATTGAAACAATAAAAACACAAATCTTTTACACAAAATATTATGAAATCAGTGAAGACATGTGGTATTGGTATTTACATAGACATTATTGGTATTTGAATCTGTTAATTTTATCAAACGCCGGAACAGTCAGTTGAAACTAACATTTTCCATCCTTTACGGCCCGGATCAGAGGATTGACATTCCTCATTAAAAAATCGTTTTTCTGAATTAAAAATTCCATTTCAGCAAAATATTTGCCATAAAATGTAAAAGAGATGGAACTTCATGTACATGGACAGATGGATGATCTAATGGATGAAAATTTCCGGCTTGGAAAGTATATCCAGGGTACTCACAAAGGCACTTAGTTATTACAAAAAGCATTCCTAATGAAGGAAATAATTAAATGTTTTCAACATATATATTTGTGTTAAAAATAAGACAATATAATATATTTTAAATCACTTATCAGCATAAGCTTATATTGTCTTGTTTTGAACATATGTTATGGCGAATTTATTATATTTTTCTAAAACACGGGGGCAATTTGAAAAAAACAAGTTTTGTCTGTGGTATGGAGTAAATTTACTTATAGAGGGATTGTTTTTCGTTTATTTTCATTATTTTTTAATAAACCTACCTTAAAAAAATGCAATAGGTCATCCTCGGGTCATTACTGCTGTATGCTTTTCATTAACTTGACAATATTTTGGGAAATTTTGGTTATTTTAAGTTATATTTTAAAAATGACATTTTTTAGAAACAAAAATAAAATTCTTGCCGTATCTGGATGAATTTACTTTGTTTTTATGTCATCAGTAATGATGAACTTGACAAGTTCTTGGCAAATTTTTGAAATCTTACATGACAAAGTTTTTGAGATATTAGTCTTTAAAGAATCAAACGTTTCGGAGATAACATTTCCGCAACAGTTTTGATACTTTTTCAAAGCAGCAAAAAAGCCTTAAGCTTTGTGTCAAGTGCTGTATGTATTGTTATAAACAAGAACAAATCTGATCAGATAAAAAACTGAGAATGTATTTGTGATTATGGGAATGTTTATTTTGAGGTTCTATATGAAAAATAAAAAATACATTTTCCGCAACATTTCCAGTTATCCCCGTAACAATTTCTAATCATACTTTCAGTCAAAGTAGCTTGTTTTTGAATCAATTTTGAATGTTCCTAAATCTATCTGAAATAATTATTTTATTCACCATATAGCTTTTACCTAATGTATGAAGAGTATGTTCCAAAGTAAAGTTATTACTTTTTAGATTTCATAGTTATTCCGAAAAAAAAGTTATTTCCAAAACATCTTTTCGTACTGTGTCAGAAAAAATAAGAAAAATTAATCTCTAAAAATTGCAAATTCTGAAAAACTAAAGGTATCACTTTCAGAAAATTTTCATTTCTACCTATAATTATTCAGAAAAAAATTTGATTTCCCCCATGTTTTAGACAAGTACCCATATAAATATACATTTGTCTTTCAATCTTTTATAGACCCATCAGATTATGCTCAAGAACTTTTGCTGTCACTCTTGCTGTTGAGGGGGACCGTCAAAAAAGGGGGAGGGGAGGAGAGTTCATCTAAGTTCATCCCCCTTCAACCATTCCTTAGAAGAATTTTAAAGGCAGGAGTTTTGCATGCCCGCCCCTATCTATAGCTATATCAGTGGTTTCAGTGTAAAAATGAAAATACGCATGTGCCTAAAGTATGCACGCATACGCACGTGTCAGTATTAGGATACTTTTGTTGCTATATTGGGCTATTCCATTTAGACTCTGTACTACCTATTGATGAATAATGTTCCAAGATTTTTTACCCCTGGAAATAGTGACAAAATTTGGTCAAGGTGTCTGGAAAGTTCAATCATTTCTTCACTTTGACATTCTACTCCAGAAAAATTCAAGCCTGCCAAATATTTTTCAATTGTTTTAGTTTGATGAGCCGACTATTCCAACCATAAGACCAACTGCGAAAATTTCAGATAGATTTGACGATGTCAGGCAGTGCATATGGCTTTTGAAAAGAGCTGATTTTTCGTTTACAAAGCGAGTTTCGACAAAAAGGTAAGAAAAGGTAAGAGAGCTTTGAATAAATGGTATTTTAGAATGAATTGATGAAGAATTGTTCTTTCAAACACTTTTTTCAGCTTTTAAAAGTTTTGTGGATCCAAAGATATTTTCAGTCCTAAATGACCAATTTTGCAAAAGACTTTTCAGTTTTTGCTTCCACCCGACTTGAGGACACAAATTTTACGTTTTGAAACTGCTGTGGTTTGAAAATTATGTCAATTTTGGGCGAGATCTCGGGACCGCCTGATTCGGATAGCAGTGTGGAATCCATGTTTTCCATGCCGAATATAAAACACATATGCTGGAAATGTGCGCCAAAATTTTGGGAGCCTTAAAGGCAATAAATACGTTTAGGCTGGTATCACAGAATGTGCCTTTCAAAAACACAAAAAGTTCACCAAAAACATACTTCTACAGTCCTCCTATGCCAACTTTCTCGTCCAAAATGGCACCTCATGGCGAAGCACTTTGGCATAGGCAACATACATAAATTCCAGTATATCAAGACAAATTCCGGGCCCTTGAGAGCACTCAAAACATGCTTTCCTAACTGGGTATTAGGGCCAGCAAGTAACTAGCTACCTAACCAAGCTAGATCCAGACATTAACTGTAGCTAGTAGCTAGCTAAATGAAAATACAAATCATTTTTTCCCATCTGGCTAAAGATTTGAAGTTTGACCCTCTTAAAATTAATTGCTGACTTACCTATCAACTTATCTGCAGCTTCCCTGTCAGCATTCTTTATCATTATAAGAATTTTATCTATTTCGAACTCATGCACAAAGTTGTACTGTTGGAACTTCCACAGAAGAAAAAAAAGTCGAGAAAGAAAGAAGCGCGCGCAAATTCGCGAAAATAAATGAGAAGTATGGGCGCATGCTCTGCGAGCAATAAAATTACAGAACAAAATAAAGACCAAATACCAATCCTGTTTATAAAATTTTACCTCAAGATATTTGTATATTCAAACTAGAAGCAGTGGTGCTACAACATGGGGAGCTTACTATTTGGCATGTGCGTTCAATCTTAACTATAACATAATAAAACTATTCAAGTTGACAGTAGGTTAAGGCAAAGGCATATCGTTGAAACATGTTATTTTATTGCTTCATTAATATTTCTGTTGTCGAGGGTGTCACAATATTATGGAGAAAAATGACGTCAATAATATTTCCAGAAATTTAGTCCTATTCGGGCTCTTTGTTCAGGTATGAGAAAAAGATTATTTTTAACAATAAATCAAAAGAAAATCTGGAATAAAATACTTTATAGGAGAAACTTTCGCCAGAGAAACTTTCGCGAATTTCCCGATTTTTGATTTTCTCGCAAAAGTTAGACACGTGAAAATATAAAATAGCAGGCTTGACAACAATATTAAACAATACACATGTATTTTGGAAAACTTTGAAATTTAGCGGGGGGTCTAGGTAGAAGGGTGGGTGCCAAAAATTGCATGACCCCAAGGGCATTAGTCCTGCCAAGTTTCATGACTCTAGGTACTGTAGATCATGTACTATGGAGGAAAACGCGAAAGATGTCGTCTCACTATCAGCAGGAGGTCCGAGGATTGGAGCCAAAAGTTGCGAGACCCCATGGACATTACGTCTGCCAAGTTTGATCCATTTTGACTTTTTGGTTCCTTAGATATTGTCATTTTTGTACTAAATTCCTATTCATTTAATACAAAGTTTCCCCTGTTTTATCCATCACGCTTTGAAAAAAGCCATACATCTGATGAAGAAAAATTATGTCATTTTCTTTTGTGTTTTGTTAACGTGTTGCAGTGATGGAGAGTATTATTTGCATAGCCGTTACAAATGTTTGAGCATATCTAAACATGGTCAAAGATTTTTTTGAGCATAATATCTTTTATAAATTATCTTAAAAGCAGTACGTGGGAGAACAAAATATTTTTCATTTAATAATTTGTATTAGGCAAAAGTATGCGGTTTTTCAAACTGTTAGCTTTGCGCAACAAAAGAATTAGTTGCAGTTTAGTGGGTTAACCTCTGGGGTGACGGTGCAATTTTTTCATTTCAATGCTATGCAATTTTGTTGCATGTACAATTTTTGACTTAAGTGACGCCAGGGATGCAACAAATTTCAAGCAATAACAAGTTATTTTGTTAAAATGAAGTTTAAGTTTTTTAAAAACTATCAGCCTAAAAATTGAAACAGAGCAATAGCCGGAAAGGTGGCCATCATCGCTTTACTGCTATACGAAGAAGAGGAAGATTCAAGAACGTCAACATACAAGAAAACATGGGTTCATTCTTGGTTGAAAAATCTACAAACTGCTGGAGCATTTCACACACTTTTTCACGAATTGAAGTTAGATGACCAAGCTTTTAAAGAATACCTTAGATTGGATAAGGGGCAATTCGAAACTCTCTTGCAAAAACTATATAGGCATCTGATTAAAGAGGATACAAATATGCGTGAAGTCATGAAGCCTGAGGAAATGTGTTGCCTCACATTGCGTTATTTAGCCAGTGGAGAGTCATTTTGTTCGTTAGAGTTCCAATTTAGAATAGGAAGAAGAACAATATCGAATATCGTTAACGAAGTTTCACTGGCAATAATTGAAGAGTTGAAAGAACATTTGAGAACTCCTAACACTAAAGATTCATGGCTGCAAATTTCTGAAAAATTCCTATGTCGCTGGAATTTTCCAAACGGAAAAGGTGCAGTAGACGGAAAACCTATTGTTATTGAACAACCATCAAACTCAGACTCACATTATAGGAACTACAAGGGAACGGACAGTATTATTTTGATGGGTATGATAGGTTCAGAATATGAATTTTTATATGCCGACGTGGGTATTAACGGCAGAAACTCAGATGGTGGAATTTTGGTGTATTGTTCATTGAGAATCGTGTTAGAGTCTGGTAGTATTAACATTCCTGACCCTTCACCCTTACCAAATCATGAAGTAATTGTACCGTTCGTTTGCACTGGCGACGATGCTTTTCCATTGTCAAAATATATGATGAAGCCCTACCCGCTTAAAAATCTTAGCGATAAAAAGAAAATTTTCAATTATCGTTTGTGAAGAATGCGCAGAATTGCAGAAAACGCATTTCGTATTCTTGCCAATCGCTGGCGTGTGTTCCGACACCCTTTTTTGCTGGAACCTCAAAAGGTAAAAACAGTTACACTCGCCGTAATAGCTCTGCATAACTGGTTAAGAAGTGATACAAACAAGGGAAAAGTTTATATTCCTTATGGACTGACAGACTGGGAAGATCTTGAAAGTGCCACAGTAATAGATGGCAGCTGGAGGTCTGATGAAATTAGTGGCTCATGGCTACCAATTTCAAGAAGCTGTAGTAATCACCCCAGCAACGAATGAATTTACCAAATACTTTTCAAAAGAAGGGTGTGTACCATGGCAATGGAAATGCGCACGTGTGGATCTATAAATAACAAATTGTGTTGTATGACTCATACTATATATTAACGTAAAAACCATGTCTAAAGCTATGAACAAAATGCGAACTTAAATATATATTTTAACCTATCATTTGACATTATATTATTGCCTTACTGTTTCTTAACCCTATTTTACCTGGGGGGGGGGTAAATTTTACCCCCCCCCCCCAAGAAACGTTTTTTAATAAATTCCGTTGTAGTTAATATTTTTTGATGAAATTTTGACTGAGTGTATAAAATTCATTTCTGCACCCAACCATGAAAAAAGTTTTGGGGGTCTCGGTCCTAGTCGCTAGTTATGACGTCATAATATGACCTAGGTATCACCATTTTTCAGCACTAGTAATTATAAAACCAGTTTTACAGTCTGATGCCTTAGTACTGGAATGTATTGACAAATTGTTGTGACATAAGTAATCGGGGATATGTCGGAAGTATTTTGACGTCGTGTTGACGTCATAATGACGTCACACGTCAAAAAAGCCGTCAAAATGCGAAATTTCAGTTTTTCGAGATTATGATAACGTCATCGCTGTTATAATGATAGTGGCATGTCAAATTCGATATTTTATTTAATTTTTTTTTAACATCTTTAACAAATTTTTATTGAAATTGTGCAGTTTTGAAGTATTTTTAGCGCATTTTTAGAGATTAGACCTGCGTAAATTGCCGAAAAAAATTCCCCCTCGAAAATTCCCTCATTTCTGTCCGAAAATTTTTTTCGGCTTTTTTTTGTTAAAATTTCTGTGAAATATATTGTATCAGTAGTAAGTATATAAAATATTGAGTTCTAGGTCGTTTTACATGTGTAGATATGACTGTATTGAAAATTGACACTAAAAACTAAAAAATAACGCATTTTTCGGCATTTTTGATGACGTCATCAGTTAATCACGTGACCTTAGGAGGCTATTTCTGAAATTTTTTGAAAGTGCTCATGGTACTTTATATCTGTGCAAAGTTTCATTTCATTTCGTTCAGTATTTCAGGATTTAACCTGGGGGGGGGAAGGTTAATTGTATACATATTTCTATGCGCCATTAATTACAATCACATTGCATCTAGCTATCAGCTACTGTTCTTCCAAAACGTTGCGCCCTCTCATATACACCATTCGATTGACTTTGCGGGTCAGGTACAGAATTTGACTTCTGCGAATTTAAAGACTCGGCAAGGGCTTTCCATAATTCAGCTTTTGCAGTTTGCTCTTGGTTAATGTCATCGAATTATTTTTGTTTTTTTTTGTCTTTTTCGGAGGTATGGCAATTTCGTCTATTGTGTTGAATGATTTATCAACATTACATGTAGCTTCAATAAACGAAATACTATTAAAATTCAATTAAAAAATATCTTTCAAAAAGATAAAAAAAATCCTTATTAATATTTGAGGCAACTTAGCAACCAAC
>JANSTP010138447.1:0-12585 GCA_025330745.1 Cladonema radiatum | reverse complement strand
AATAAAAGAACTTTACCACTTCTTATCAAGGATGAGAAATCTTTCAGTATCTTATCGGGGAAAAAACTCCTGACAGAAGCAACTTGGTCAAATTGCTAGTCAGGGGAAATTTTTGCCATTTGCGCATTTGCTCCTTTTTCCCGATAAGGCTGTTACATTGTTTTTCATATAACTAATCTAAATAGCCTACGTTTTCAGGTTTGGGAGAAGATTATCCACGATTGTTCCTCTATGGATCTGTTTCATACTTCTGGCTGGTATTTCTGGAGTACCTCTTAGTAAGCTCATCTCTTATCAAAATCTCTGACATGTAAATTTTGAAAGCAATACTATCAAGATTACACGCATATAACTTTTCTTTAGGTTACAAATTTGTGAGGTCATTTCTTGGAATCACAGCTAAATTTTGGATATCCATAAGTTTTAATTCAGAATACCTGCTCGCTTGTGAAAGTTACGCTACTAGCGTAAGGTAGGATAAAAATTGTTTAACATATTTCTTTATCGCTCCAATGTTTGAAGACTACTCACTTCTTGCTTACGTTTTGCTAGGGTCCAAACGTGGCCAATTTACAACTGCAATTTATAGGAATAGTGTTCCAGCCCAATTATTTTTCTTATTTTTTTATATCAAGGGGGCTTTTTAGAAAACGTTGAAGTTATATGAGGTGCCAAAAAGTTCAGAATTCTGTTTTCAGCTTTTTCAGGCTTGATGGCCACAAGAAATTAACTAGAAGAAACACTTTAGGTCTTCATTTTTAATTCAAATCCAAGACAGCAGTTCAATGACAATTAAATAACAAATTTCTAATGATTGAATTTAAGGTTGAAAATCAGTATAATCTGTTTCAGGTCTCAAGCGTTATGCATCATCAATTTTGGTGTCCTTATTGGTAACGCCATTGCGCCATGGTTAACCTTAGGTTTAGAGACAGTAGAACCATATATGCCATTTGCTCTAATGACTGTTCTGTCAGCACTGACAGCCTTGCTGTGTCACTTTATGGTGGAAACCAAAGGGAAACCAACGCTTGAAGTTTTAACTTGATGCCTTTCAATGGATGAGAATGACTTTGTGAGCTGAACGAAATGGTAGTATTAATTTGTTATGATCCCTCATCAACTGAGACGCTGAATTGCTTTAATACCTCAGTTTCTGAAGGTAAAATAATACATTGCATAGAAACAGAAAATGAAAAGAAAAGTAAAAAAAGACAATTTATTTTTTAGAATGGTTTTTTGGTACCGATTTGGAAATTTAGAAGAATGCAAAAAAAAAAAGAACAGAAAACCTTCTTATTTCATTATTGGTTAATTCTTGCCTCAATTGGATTGATCTTTTACTCCTCTGCCTTTAATAATCTTTTTATAAAGCTATTCCACTTGAGGTGGTTGGTTGTTAGTTACTTTCTGTATAAAAACACCCCTGACTCAGTGGCCCACTGAGATCCGGCCCACTGGCTGGCCCGCCGAAATTTTTGGTCTTTTTCGGTAGCCCACTGAAGAATTTAGTAATTTTTTTTAGCCCATTCAAAAAAGTAAAAAACATTTGCAGCCCACCCATATCTTAACCCGGCCCAATCATATTTTGTTTTAGATGATTTCCATTAAACTTTCTGGCCCGCTTAAAAATTCTTCATTTTCATCGGCCCACCAGATTATTATAACAAATTTCGTGGCCCATTAAGTTTCGGAGGTCTCAGTGGGCCACTGAGTCAGGGGTGTATAAAAGGAAGAAAGCTCGTGCCGTGAAGTCAACCAACATGAAATAAAATGTTTTTAAAACATTCTGGTCATAAATTGTTAAGTTCCGGTTTTTTTCCGGTTCTGTTTGTAGGGTTCAAGGACCGGAGTGTATTTACACTGTAGGATGCCATACTAAACACCATAAGATAAAAGAGTTTATTCTCCACTTCAAAGGGACATTTTTTTTTTAAAACATCCATCAAAATTAATGTGCAGTCGCTTCGAGGAGCCTTATCGCCATGCAAACAATAAAATACAAATATAATTTCAGTTTCCTACTACTTACTCTGACCTTATTGCAAACATGTGATATTAGCATTCGACTGGGCAGGAAAAACATCCTGGAGTTGCAAACAATCGAAGTGATTATCCATATTCTATTTCTGTTGTGTTGCCAACATTTGCTTCAAAAATAAAACATTTTACTAATGCTTACGAAATCACCATAAGGAAATCTGACAGCACGGTTTTTTACATATTTCATTTGAATAAGACGAGAACTTTTGCCTCAAATGTACAATCAGTTCAGACAGAAAATTACTTACAAATGTCAAGAATAAATGAAATTCAGGATTACTTTTAAGTCGTTTATACCAAACAGGTGAAATCAACAAGATTTATGATATTTAAAAGATTTTTGCTAGATCCTTCATGAGCTACTGCTCACATTTTCAAGCTACATAAATAATAATACAAAGGTTTACAAAGTTTGAAGTTATTGCATTTAAGACAGCAAATTAACGTTGCCATTGCAACTTTTAAGATACACCTGACTTTCCGGTAACTCGAACACTCGAAAACTCCAACTACTCGCTTGGTCGAACTTTTATAAAGTTTTATTGGTCAATTTTTGGTTGCCATTGGTTTAGTATAACTGGATTTATGAGCGATCAAGAAGAGCCCCCTCCGCTTATCCTAGGCTCAAAAAAGCCCTCCTCAGATAGGGTTAATACAAAAAGGGAAATTTGTAAATCTCCATAATATCTAGTCTAGCGTAGATAAGCTCTTTCTAACTCAAGTATAAATCTTTATTAACACTCTAGCGACTGTACATTGTTTGGATAAGATTTGAATCTATAATCTACAGGATTTGATACAAATGTAACGTAATAATTTTCCATTGCATTGAGACAAATTGTTTTCTGAACATATCGTCACATCAGGTGTAAAGAGTAATTAATTTGAAGGATAAGCTTCTATGTGATGCAGTCTCTCGATTATTAAAAAAAGTATAACCACAAGGGCATATAATGGAGTTGATCAATGAAAAAGATGTTCAATGACAGTTTTCTTCTGTGGAAGAGCTGGATTGGGAGAAGGGGGTAGGAGGCCAGGACCACTTCCCACTTTGAGATTTTGTATCCTTTTTTATAATCTTGATTTGATGCTGTTTTATAGAAATTCGGTCAAATGGAACAATTTTTTTTTTACCTTTGGCCCCCTCGCCTCAAATTGTTATCTGGCGGTCCTCGGATTCACCTAGGAGCAGTTCCAATAATTTTTAACTTCCCTAGTAAGGCTAGACCACTCCTAGGAAAATCTAGCAAAACAAACGCCTCAGCCTGTGAACAACAACTAACCTCGCCTGTAGATATCTCAACAGAATACCTCACCTACTCGCCCATAGACTCAACCCCAATCCTCTCTCTTTTTTAGTTTTTGGGTCAGCAGTTTTACTAATATTTATTACATTTTTTTAAATGATATGGCTCCTAACAAATCGACAATACATTGTGTGAAAAAAGTTAAAAACAGATCTTGAACACCTCACTTCTGAAAAAAAATCAAAAGAGGTAGAACAGTCACTATTGGAGGGCCTCTGGCAGATTTAGAGGAAAATATTAAATATTGAAGACAGTAGGACACCCATTATGTTTGCAGAGCTTCTGGCTGGTGAAGAACACCTCTATTATATAAAATTTAAAACAGTATTTAGTCCAGTAAAAGTTCCTTATTCCGAGGGTACTACCCTATGGCTTGAGTTACAAATTCCTTATTCCTTTAGTAATTATCTTGGTCCTAGAAAATAAAGCTGTTATGAAGCGTATTAAACATAGCTGCCTATTAACGTAGAACATCTTTTTGAAATTGATCCGTCATTGACTGTCTTTGTAAGGAGTGCTGCATCCTGTTTTACTTACAACAATTAATTTTCTGCTTTCCTATATTTTTCTAGTTACAACTAAGATCAGTTTTTTTCCAGAATGGCTCCATTGGATGCTTCTGCAAACATGAAAAACTACAATGCAAATTATATCTGTCGAAACGAGCAGAAAAAGTCCAGGCCCCCTCCAGAGTCCAAGCCGAATAGTGTTCGCTAACATTCCGTTAGATTTTGTTCGCTAGCATTAATGAGCTCATTAATGAACTTCCGAGTTCACTGAGCAATCAGACATAATTGAGAAAGTGAATCGAATCAATCGAGATCATTCAGTATAAATATTTTAATTGATGTCAGTTAGCTCCATTATTTGTTTTGTTATTTGAATATTCTTGACATAAAAGATTATAAATCTACAGAATTACGTAAATCGAGTTCAACTTTGACAAGAGGATCGAACATTACAAAAATATACACGGGAATTCTCCACTGTCAGTCAGCTTGTAATAATATACTGTATTATTTTTAAAAAACATGAAAAATAACGATGTGCAACTCAAGTCGTTCAAAAACAGTGCTATGGAGTTGGAAGTGGATTATAAATCTGAAGTGGTCGGTAAAAAAGAAACCGAGAAACCGTTTCTATCAACTGCAGTAAACGACAATGAACAGACATTAGAAAATTTAAATATTTTCAAGGGTAAATATGCAGAAACTGTTGTTTTTGAAAATACTGACGAAGCTTTAGTATACTTGGGGGAATTTGGACGCAAGAAGAAGATAGCAACGTTTCTTTTCTTGTTATTCTTTTTTATTTTGGGTTGGAATGACTCAGCATATTTATTTTATGGACTTGATAGCCCTTGGCAATGCAAGCGAGATGGGAATTTTAATATATCAACATGTCCTTATAATAGTACTATTGGACTCGATCATTCAGATTTTGATAAAAGATGCACGATAGATCGTGAAGCATGGCAGTTTACACAAACAAAAGACTATTCCATGATAACTGAGGTGAACATTTTCTTACATCTTTCATAAAATTGACGTGACATTGAGGTGTCCTAACGCTGTCGATTCTTTTATTTTTAACCGTCCATTCGTATGGTAACACAGCATGTTTTCTAAATGCGACAATCTTACCCCTAAAACTAATTAAAGCTTTCTACCCGCTTTTAATTAACACAAATATCAACCGAGTTTTTATTGGCTATGATTCTACAACTGCAAAACTCTGCTGTAAAATTTGCAGAGTGCTCAGGGTTTTTAAAGAGCTTTGTTTTTGCGACTGCACTGCTCACCGGCCGCAAAACTCTGTTTTATTCTACTGATTTATTAATTTTATTCTAATGCTTTTAAGAGATGTTACTACAATCATGTAACCCTATCCGGCGGTCAATTTGCCCACTTCACCACCCCTGGAATTTCCAGAATACTGTAAAATGCGAGAATGAGTATTTGACCATACCAAGTTAATTTATACAAAAGAAATACTCGATGACATCAACACAACAATGTCATCATTGATTTTCCCGAGGCGACCATTTGATATCAGGAAAAAGTCAAAATATAGGCAAATACGTCACTTTGACGTCACGACATTGATCTGACGGCAATTAATGATGTTAAATGATTGAAGTCGTCTTGGTAAAACAGGCACAACAAAATTAGGGTCCAAATGATTTCCCAAAAAACAGCACAAGAGTTTTTTGGAAAAAAACGAAAAATGAGGGGGTTCTGTGCAATGGCTTCTGGGCAGAGGGTCAAGTTTTTTGGACCCGAGTTTCTTCAAAATGTTACTAATAAGCTTTTACTAAAAGTTACCAAATTTGATAATTTAAAAATTACTCGTTCTAGAAATACAGCGGAAAAACTAGCGTTGAAAACAAACTTGAAGGAAGCTAAAATAAGGCAGAATAGTTTTCGAGGGAAAAAGCAAATTTAACCAGTTATTTGCATTCTTAAATTTAGTATGGTTTGATATGCGAAAAAAAAGAATCTGGAAAACTGCTACTATATTTCACACCATGTGGTCGGTTTATCGGATTTATCCCAGCTATGCTTGCAGACAGGTATTATTAGGTATTATGCTCATAGGTTTTTTTCTATAATTTTGTAAACAGAAATTCGTATAAATTCTTGTACAGTGAACTCTCTCTAATTCGAATCTCTATTATTCGAATCTTTCTATAATTCGAACAAATTCTAAGTCACGGCCAATTTTCCTTAACAAACGCTTATAATTTACTTTCTACTATTCGAATCTCTCCATAATTCGAACAAAAGTCTTTCTCCCTTGAAATTCGAATGAGAGAGAGTCAACTGTATTTCTGCTTTTGCAAAGTAATGTTAGAGAATATCTCTCAAGCAAGACTAGATATACACACCAGTCCGTGCTCGAAAAGCAAAAAAAAAAAAAACAAAAAAAAAACAGGAATTTTGGAAATTCAAACACTTCATTAGCAGCTCTCGAGTTCGAATATTGCATCAGAATATCGTGTTGTTGAACAAAATATATCTTGCAAAATCCAAAACATCCGACAGAAGCTAGTCTACACGCAAAGGATTCTTCTTATATTATCGTTACTAAGCGACTGAGCTAGAAATCAAGGATGTTTATAATTTGTTTACATTAATTTTCTTTAGACGAAATACAAACTCTCAAAATTGTTAGCTAATCCTATTACTCTACAAATTGACAATGGGCAGATTCAAAAGACCGTTTAAAAATGTTAATATTTTTTCCTATTACAAACATGGAATACTTCGACTTCTTTAGATATGGTCGCAAACCAATCCTTTTCATTTCTGCATTCATGCTTGGAGTGTCGAATTTGATTGGCTACTTCGCATATAGTTTAGCAATAATCGTAATCACTTTGCTACTGACAATAACCTTTCAATTGGGGGCGTTGGCAAGTGGCTACATCCTACTTTCTGAAATTGTTGGACCAAAAAAACGAGCTTTAGTAGCCAACCTTTATTGGTCAGCCTACCCTGCATCGTTTTGTCTACTATCCTGTATATCGTATTTCGTACCCTATTGGCGAAGAGCGAGATTGGTACTAAGTATTCCAGCTTTTCTGTTGGTGCTGTTATGGAGGTTTGAGATTTTTTTTTTTTCGTTAATTCTGTTTGACTCGGTTTGAATAAGACTGCACTGTATTTATGTCTCCAGTACTCCACTATCAACATACCAGGATAATTTCTGAACAATCCCGATACCCAGTCACAAATTCGAAATTTTGGGCTGCTCGATTTAAATTGCTTTAAAATAGTTTAGGCCCACTAAAAAGTTCTAAAGTTTTCATCTCTTATTTGAAACTTCCTAGTGCTAATCACACTGTACCAAAAACTATTGTGTATAAAATCATTAACAAGGAGGCTTGGATGTAAACATTTTTCCAGCCTTTGTCACTGTCGTAACGGAACTGTGGGTGTGGTCACAAAAATCTTTGAATATATTATCACATAACTATGAAGTCAGTGCTAGAAAACCTCTTATGAATAATCTTCCTAGCTTTCTTCAAGTCGTTGGAGCAAGGCTAGAGGTTTCATAGCAAACATAATAGCAGGATGCGTTAATAGAGCGTTAATAGAACATTAATAGAACGAACCTCACACGTTCGCAGAGCAATTAACGTTCGACGTCATAATTTCATGTTTAGATTTGTTCCAGAATCACCACGCTGGTTACACGTGACCGGACAGCTACAGAAAGCTGAGAGAGAACTAGTAAAACAGTCTGATAAATGTACAGTAAATGTGAAGCTGAAGAAAATAGCCAACGATGAAAAGAAAGTTGGTGTCAAAGATTTGTTTGCTACAAAAGAACTCTTGAAGTTAGATGGCATATATTTTGCAATTAAGTAAGTTCCGTTAAAATATATCAAATGATGACTTATAAACTGAGTTTTTAGGTGGGAGTAGGTGGCTAGTTAAAATGGAGTAGTGATATTCTGGGGCAGTGCATGTCTTTGAAGGACCATTTTATTCTCAGCTTAGTTCTGAGGATTACAACTCAGAGTTGCTTATATTTTTAGAAACTTTAGACACTAAAGTTTCTTAGTAGATGGTTACATATGCATTGCTGCAAGAAATACATGCGACGTTTTCATTCTTGAAGTTTTGATTTGGAATGTGAAGCCTTTCGAGAAGTTATAAATAACAGTTAAACAAAATCCTACCAAAGCACCTCTTTAAAATTGCCAAGAAAGTTTAGGGTTGTTAGGCTTGTTAGGGAAAAAACGTTGCTTATTGTTATGTATTTTTTATATTACACAGAAGTTGCTTTAAAACAGGTTGCTTATAAAGAAGAGTCTTTTTCTCTTGCTATTGTCAATATTACAATTTTGATTTTTTAGATTTCTTACATTCTTCCTGCTAATTTTACTCAACCATTTTCGTTATTTTTTTCAGCTTTTTGATTTCGATAATATATTTCGGTGTGAATATGTCAGCAGCAATTCTTAGTGGGAATTTTTACCTTGATTTCGCGTTGGTATCTGCTGTGGAAATCCCTGCAAACTTGATACTTACTTATCTATGTAACAGGTAGGAAGTCGCTTTTTACTTTTAAAGATTTCAGTCTTTGCAATCGTTCGCGTTGCTCCTTGTACTTTAGATAGTAAAATCTATCCTTACGCAAAATTACATGGGGCATGCATCTTTCAACACTCTCTTCAATGTGATTGGCAAATTTTTTAGCTCTAAAGGGCGAAAAACTTAACTCAATATTGACTTTAAATATGTATATTCGGCCTCACAAAATCCTGTTAGGGTGGACACTTCTGAATAGACTATTTTTGGGTGGACTACTTTTGTGACATCATACACCAGCATTTTTAGGCCGCTTTAACCCCATTCAAACTGGGGGAGGAGTGGTTGGCAAAATTCGCTCCCCCACCCCCGTTAGTTTTTTTTAAAATAGCTCTTTTTAGTTCAATTTTCATGGCTCTCCAAAGTCAAGCCGGCAAAAAGTGATGACGTCATCAAAATTTAATATGGTACTAAAGTGTTCAGAAATAGTTGGTGTATTAGTGTATCAAGTTTCTTCAATATATCATAGTCGAAACTTGGAATTATAATACATACTAACAAGGAATAACATGTTCCAACATGAATGAACAACAGCACGTCGAAATGAAAGTATTTCAAATCCGAAAATTACCACCGACAGTTTTCCACCTATCAAAATTGTTAATTTTCTTATGTAGCTATTGCCAATCATGTTTCAGTAAAGCAATAGGAATTTTTGTGGGGCGTTGGGAAAATGTTTTTTCTGTTATCCATATCCAATCACTTCTCAACTCCTCAGCCAATCAGTAACCTCGAGGTAAAATTTCAATTTTACAAAATTTTACTCGGATATGCCGTCTGAGATTTTTTGTCAATATGAGTTGGCTGATTAACATGACATTCCTTATGAGAAATTAATTCATTGTGATAAAAATAAAAATTTTGAAAAAGAAATGGTAGATTTTACAACGGAAGAGCTACAAGCGATTGCGACAGCAGAGCAAGGAGAAACACAAAGCTTTTTGCAACAATTACTGCTTTAAGGGCTGAAACTTTTGCGGGACAAAAAAAAAACAAAAAAAAACTTGAAATATTTGACAAAAACAAAAACTTTCGCGAATTTAAAATAAGGCTCGTATTCAAATGAAAGAACTTTTCGCGACTGGGTCGAATCAGAGATATGGAAGCCTAAAATGGTCGAATACAACAAAAAATCTATTCTGTAGACTGCATCTAAGGCTCCTATCACATTCGAAAATGTTTAGGCTTGTACAATTTTTTACAAGTAATAGCTGCATTATACAAGTATGAAAAGATGATAAGTCCTTGCTTAAAGTAGCAATGAAGCACTGCTTTCGAAATTGCGCCTTTACCATGATTTTTTGATGTTTACTAAACTTTCGCGTCCTAATAATATCGGTCATTTGACTTGAAAATACTGGTACTACCAATAATACAACTAGGTATTGCGATTTGATGGTTTAGGAATTCCGAAGGCAGAAACCTGTGCGAAAATGACCAAAAAGTGCGAAAAACGTGAGAGTTTCTACCTTTAAAGTAGCATTTGTTCTACCAAAGTTTGTCGATGACATCGATATTAGTCTCGTCTCGTTGTACCAGAAACAATTACCAGAGGAGTTTATAATTCCATCGTCAAAACAAATTTAAAAATCATAATGACTGTTCCATACCTCCTACCATGAAAAATTATCTCATAGGTCGTGACGTTCTTAGTTGATATGTCAATAAGAGACTTTCTGAGAAAATTTGCATAACGCAGAGCTAAAGATCAGTTACAAGTTAAAATGTAAATAACAGTTACAGTGTAAATAAACGGTACAAATGTGGTACAACCGTCCGTTTGAATCTTACGTCAGAAGTTTCTAATCAAGCAAATTCAGACTTTAATCTAAAGGTTTTTCACGTTTTTCGCATTTGAGAGGCCAGGCGAAGCTTACTTCTAGAATACCATTTTGACAAGTCAAGTCAGGTGCTTTTACGCTAAAAATGGTCTTGCAAAAATCTTTAAAAGCATAAAAATGGCGTAAATACGAGAAATTGTGTTTAATTTAATGAAGATTTATCAAAGTCAAGAAGAAAAAAAATAAAAAATAAAGTTTTGGAAAAAATTTTTTTGATCCAGGACGAAGTGACCTCTCACTGATGCCGTCAACACCTTTTCGAAAATTTTTTTTCGCCAAAATGGTCGTAAATCAATTTGACTAAAAGCCGAAAAAACGTTTTTCACTTCAATTTGTACTTTTGAAGTGATAAAAAAATTTATCGAAGGAGGGAGGCAAAACATTTTTTCCACTACGTGGTCTTTGGACGGCTAGCTGACATCGGGAAGCGTTTTGTCACTTGAAAAAAATATCTTTCTTTAACTTGGTTGTATTCTTGTTAATTTGCCTCGAATCTTTTTCTTGTGGTAGCTACTAAAAATTGTTGATGTTTTTAGGTAAAATTCACCGACTTTTGTAAATCCTTATTTACAAAAGTCGATGCGTTTTGCCTAACAACATCAACAATCACTTATATATTACCAGTTGATTTTTGATTTATAACAACACCCCTGTCTCAGTGGCCCGGTGCTAGTCTACCCGGTGAGGTGCCCAAAACTCACCGTGCTGGCAACTTTTTAAGAAAGTTTACCGGGCTGTCCAAAACTGGGAAAACTTCCACCGGGCCCACACTTTAGAATAGCCCGGCCGGGTAAAATTGGGAATTTTTTTCAGCGGGCCCGGCTAACTTTTAGGCTAATTTTGGCCGGGCTGCCTGAAATTTCAAATTTTTGACCGGACCGGGCATTTTTTCAAAAAAAATTACCGGACTGCCAAAATTGGGCCCAAATATACACCGGGCCAGACCGTCCAGGGCCTCACCGGGCCACTGAATCAGGGGTATATAACATTTATTACATTATGCACATCATTTTACATTTAGATTCGGAAGGAAGCCGACAGCCTTATATTCAATACTTTCATGTTTTGCTATTTTCATAGCAATAACAATCATACCAAAGTCACCGTTCGGAACAGGTATGGCTCTTTGTTTTGCATTTGTTAAATTGCTGCTCTAAGTTAAGTTACTGGTAAACATTCAGATAATCAAGATAATGGATATCCAGGCAAAGGATTGGTAATAATAAATGTCAACTTCTATTACCAGCCCCCTTTTCTCCTCGTCGGATATTTTTTTGATGAAACTGCCCTTGTATAGTCTATTTCCCTAATTTTTTTCCGTATGAAACAAATTTAAAAAAAATTTTTTAGTGTGCTTGGTTTTGTTGAGAGGCTAGAAATTTCAAGAAGCTCAAATGTTTTGAGAATGTTTTCATGAAATGGTCACTTTTTGCCGACTATATTTCTACCGATAAGGTAAGACTTAACCTGCAAAGTCCTGGTTGAGAGGTTAAAAATTCCAAGTTGCTCAAATATTTCGAGAAACCATTACTGGAATATGCATTAGCAAATTGGGAATGGCACAGGAATAATATCTCGAAAAAATGTTTCTAAAATGTTTTCATGAATTGGCGAATAGTGTTGAGGTTCATCGATACTACTCAATTGAAAATGGTTAAAAGACTCCCCTTTTCCCCCCTCACACTCTTGACCGAATATTGTTGGCAACTTGTCTGAGTTTGGTAGAAAATTTTCGGCTAAAAGTTGAACAATTTGACTTTTAATATGGTGTAAGGCCATAGCTACATACCTATAACAAGGTGGAAATTGACTATTTTAACTTTACAGTTTAATTTAAATCATTAACTATACACCCATTCGGTCTTTATTTTCCTATTCAGATTGGAAATATTTTACATTTTTCCGAAAAACTAATAAAGTCATTTTGATACCCACTCGACCAAGACGGTTAAGAAAATATTGACGATATATTATAAGTCGCAATATAAAGTTTTTGAAAATCAAATAAGAATGTGTCAATTTCGCTTTTTTCTTCCTGACAGTTTAACGCATTTAGGGAAACTCGACTTGCATAGAGTATAAGCAGTTTGATTCTGGACCAAGTTGCTTCAAAATATGTTTCCGCTACTTTTTTAGAGCATATTTTCTTGGGTTTCTCGCAACAATAAATTGATTGAGATAACTTCTTTTATTGACAGTATATTCGATAGCCCGCTCGGCATTGGGAGTTTTGGCGAAGTTCTGCGTTACCATATCATTTAACGCAGAATTTTTGCAAGTCACAGAAAGTTATCC
>JANSTP010138336.1:0-12586 GCA_025330745.1 Cladonema radiatum | reverse complement strand
TTTTTCGTTTGTAACGGAAAAACTACTAATGGAGACATGATGAAACTTTGAGACTTTAAACAAAATTTACTTACGAAGACTTTGGTGCAAAACGTTTTTGGTGACTACAGTTACCATGGTAATCGCCAGCCGATTTTTGGCTCATTTTCGGAAAAAATCGGATGTCTGGGATTATTTTCCGGGAATCCAGAACATGTCAAAGCCCTTATAATTTGAAGATGTTTGGTGAAAACCGCATAAGCTTTTGTTGTTCCAGAGAACCAGTCCATCAAAGTTTGGCCAATTTTTCCCTATTTTTCAACACGTCCGTCGATAAAATGATGACATCATCATTTTACGATGACGGTCACAACGCCAAATGTAGTTCTTTGTGCTCACAATAAGTTATACCACTAACAATGTACAAAGTTTGAAATAAATAGTCTTTTCTGTCCGAATGGGTCAATAGATTTCTGGTCTGAATTTTAAAAAATTTTCATCATGAAAGTGGTTAGAATTAGTAAATATTTTCTGAAAACCACATGAAAAGACCTTTTCTGTCTCTAAAGATATACATCATCTGAAGTCAGACATTTTTTGCTTAAATTTCAATCATTTTTGGGCGAAAAACGATGGTGTCATCTTTTATTGATAACATCACAAATCCAATGTGGTACCAAACTGGTAACAATGATTCGTAAGATACGTATATATGTTTTTTAACAACACAAAAATTATGCTTAACAGATTTAGGAGAAATTATTAAAAAGTGGTTATCGATATATTCAATGGAATTTTGACAAAATATCACTATTGATTACATTTTTGTCTTTCCTAGTTTGCCTTTGGGTCACAGGATGTTCTCGTTTCCTTATCCGAAAGTGCCAGTGGATATTTGGTTAGTTGAGCAGCAGTCTTATTTGATTCACTGGAAGGGAAATCGTACAGTGCTATACTGTATTTTAGGAGCTCCTACCTATCCTGTGACCATTTTTGATGTTCTTTACTCTGTACGTGCCAAATTGTTTGAAGTTTCAAAGAGAAGTTCATTTCTTTTATTTATGGTGGCATAAAGTTTATGTACTACTCGACATTTTTTTTTCGGTGTCAGTTTCGTTTCATTCATACATGACTTATTTCATATTTTTATGGCATCTTTGTACATATGATTTGCTTGTTTCTGACACCTTCTTGTCTTGTGTGAGTCTACTCATGATTTGTTGATCCATTATTAGATTTTCTCAGATTCTTGGATTTCTCGGATCTACCTGACCTAGGGTATGCTCGACTTGCTTGAAGAATTTATTCATATTCATAATTAGGCTTAGTGTCTTTAGCTATTTGTTATTTAATTTTTATTTTGTTAAATGTATTTCACCTTGTATATTCCATTAGCGGTTCAATAAACTCTATTATTGAATTATTTGATAACTAGCCACATTTGTAAGATAAAGCATTTGATGGGTTATTCCGCAACAAATTTTTTTTAATGCTTATTATTCTCATTGAGTGTACTCATTTTTTAATAATCTTTTTGATAACAGAAAAAACAAAGATTTGTCTATCCAGAGGTACCTATTTCCTATATTACGCAAAAACTCAATTCAGTTTCTTATTTTCAGGATTTTGACTTTCATTTTTTCGAGATATTTTTAAATTTATTTTATAGGGAAGACCATTTTTGTTATTATTTTTGTAAATCATTGCTATTCGAGGTTCTGTGGGTTTTAAACGTCTTTGCAAGTGTCAATGAAATTACGCTAACAGTTTATAAGTGATTGTAAATATGTGCGACATGTTTTAGTTGCATGTTATGTTATATTTTATTTCAAAGAATTTTCTTCCCTGAGAAAGGTTTGTTGTGGAAGACTGTTATTGTTTATGCTTTTAGTCAAAAAACTTTTCATATATTCTCAAATTCAACTTTTAATCAAACCAAGTGCCATAAGTTCTAAAGATAAAAATTTTCTGTTAGCTCACATTTTTATGTAGTTAAAATTTATTGACTTATTATAAGCTTTTTCGCCATTTGCAGTATCCTTACCTTTTTCCTCCACAATTCCTAAATGCGCACCTTTTGTATATTTCTTTAGTAGCCTCTTATTGGACCTTGTTAAATTCTATTTTATAGTTTGAATTTTTTGTTGACTTGACTCTAAGAAAAGGAAATTAGTCAAAGAAAGGTAGTTAAATAAGGTCTTCTTTAAAGTGTATAGTAGTTGCAAAGTTTATATTTAAAGAATATGATATTTTTTGTATTTCCAATAATTGCCAATAGTGGAGTACATTCAAAACAATTTCAAACTAAGTAATTCATTGATTTTTATTTGTCTATTTTCAATATTTGCTATAGGAAAATATTTAGGATAGCTTCAGAAGAGCATCGCATACTGTTTACTTTTTGTTGAATTCTTGTAGTATTTTACTTAGCCATTTTTGTATGTTATCGATTCAGGTTTAAATTTTAGCTGGCATTTTTTTATCCCACTGTATTTCGCATTGTTTCGTTTGTAATTTGCTGACCTTGAGTCATGAAACTTTCAAGCCTATACAGCTGGTGCCTATTGTAAGTTTTATATATGGCTGCAACTAACTTGGGCTGTATGCATGTGCTTCTTATGATGAATTCCAACTGATCTTAATTTGGGTTAGCAACACTGACAAATGATTTCTTAGTAGAGACCTTGTTTGCATGTTTTGCTGAGCTTATCCCAGTTTATTATTGATATTTCTCTGGTGTTCCATTGTCTATTTGGAGTACTAATGTGCCTTTTGGCAGTTTTTTTTAGTGTAGTTGCAGATTTTTTGAAACTATGTGAGTTTATATCCGTGGCAGTTTTATTTTTGTTTCATATTTTCTTGAGGTACACCTACCTATAAGATAATTTTAGTTTTTGTTTTGACGTTTCAAGGTAACGCTGACCTAAAGCGATGCGTGTTGCTGGCGTTTCTAGAATCTAGAGACTAGAGCGTTTTAAGTAACCTGAAACATTACCATTGCTTTCTGCTTGTTTTGATCTTTAGTTCAAGTAGAACCGATTTGTTATAACAAATAAACTTTTTTAAGAACAAATTGTGTAATTAAGAACTAGTGTGATTATGACTCCATACATACCTCTTCCATGCCTCGACCAAAGTCCGGGTTTGAACTCGGAATCTTAAGGCTCGCCTCAGGTATATTTTAACAGTATGTTTTTGCACTGCTTATATGTTCGTTTCCAATATTAGCTAGAGGTATGATCAAAGGAATCTTGCTGATCATTGTCTGACATTAAGTTTGCTTTGTTTTCTTTCTTCTTGTTATCTGGATTAAATTTATTCAACATTGCAAAACTCCTGAAAAGTTCGTCATACCTTGTCATGAATTAAATCGTTTAAAAACTTACGCTAAAGGTACTTACTTTTTATTGTAGGTTTAAATCAACCTCAAACTTAACAATAAAAACTCTTTGGAAATGGAAGAAGTACATATAGAAAAAACGTATGTTTGCCGTATATTTCTTGCCTTCGCAGACATTTCGGCTGCCGTAAATGACGGAATTGACATTTCTCCCACCACGCGAGCCAATTTCATCATTATTTTTAACTGTAATAGAAGGCTTTCAGTTTTGCGAAAGAGAAATATAACTTTCTAGTCTAGTCGGCGGCATAGATACCCTTGTTTGTTTTGTTGTTATTACTATCTGAAATGCATACCCTGTAAATTTTGATGTGTAAATACCATTTTGTAGGACCTATTAATTTTAGTGATACTTTAAAGATTGCAACAATATAGCTAATTTTTACAAAACAAAGAGATCTATTAAACCTTTAGAACCTACTTAACCTTTCAACATTTTAAACCTTGCGTATTATTGCAATGAAAGAATGAGAGGACAAAAAATTTGTATAATTCAGTAAAGATTTTGTTTTTATTTAAAACTTTATCAACTTTAATGTCACACTTTTTTAGCAAACATAGAAGATCTATTGGAAAGAAAACGGAAAGAAATCGTGCGAAGAGAAGTAAGAGAAAGTTGAAGAGGAAACACTCTGCTGATGTGTAATCCTTACAGAAGACTTTAGTGGAGGCTGAAGTTTTAAAACTGCAAAGTGAAAATCTCTGTAAGGAAAATCTCTCGTCCAGGAAAAGTGTCAGTTACCACAGTTTTGCAAGTAACATTTTTCAAGACCGATCGCAGAGTATTATTAAGAATCTTAGAGAATTGTCTCTTCACTGTTTCGATTCAAGAGAAATTATCGAGGGAAAAATATTAGGTCAAGGTGCTTTTGGAGTTGTCAAGAGTGCTTACATAAAAAGTATGAAAACATAAGTTGCCATCAAATCATTCTCGTCAAAATGTAAATATAAAAACTTTTTGGCTGAGGTTTTGATTGCCAATAAAGTTAGTAGTCATCCATGTTTTCCCTTTTTTTATGGTACACTAAATAACAGCAAATTAGTTATGGAAATTATATGCAATGCAACACCCTTAAAGAATTACCTGATAGAAAAACCTAATCGACAAAATTTGAAAAGAATTTGTGTGGGCTTGGTTCAAGGAATCCATCATTTACATGTCAGTGGATTCCTGCATAATGATATACACTCAAGCAATGTACTTGTAAGAGATTCTCGAAGTGTCAAAATTATTGACTTTGGTAAATGTACTGCTATTGAAGATCCTGTAATTTACAACATTCCCCCAGGATCTGAAAAAAAAAGAAATACAATAATTTTAGGTAAATTATCAGATGAAATGATGCAGAAAGATCCAGAAGTCAAGCTTGAGTTTTCAGGTATTGTAGTAAAATTGCACGAAATTGCATAAAGTTAATGTAAATATTTTTAGATTTTTTGGTTTAGTACCTAATCATGTACTCATATTTTTATCGTTGTTGATGCATGTGCATAACTTGCCTGCAATCCTCCAAATCCCTACTATTTAAATACCTTTCAGCGATTGTTCTTTCTCTGTCAGAAGTGTGGTGAGAACATTGTTTAAACTGGCCGTTTTCACATAGTTTTAGTTTATCGAAGGGCTGGCCGCTTGAAGTAGCATAGTCTCGTTTTCCTCCCGCTCTGGCAGACTTTTTAGGCTCCGTTATTTTATTCGATCGCATTATGTTGTTAATATTAACTTATTAATTTCAATTAAAACTATTTTCTAGTGAATGACTTTTCATTGTCCAACTATTATCTTTTTGTTTACTTCGAGCTCTTAAAAATTTTTGGCCGGACGGATTGCAGGCATTCACTTTCCTCAATACTTCACTTTTTTCATGTTAGTTGCTGTTAGATACTAACTAGTTTCTTTACAAAATTTTTTACAATGGTTATCAGGCACAAGTAGAAAAATTAATTTTGTTGATGAGGATACTTCAGGCTTTTTCCTTAATTTTTCATTTGAAATTTTGGTGCTTTCAAAGTAATCCGTTCTTGTTCTTGTGTACGGTATATACATAGCTGTTTTAATTTCCAATTTACGCTAAGATTTTTCTAAGAATGCTGTTTTTTTAAACTTTTATTACTTTTATTGAGCTGATGGACTTAGACCATATATATTGTCCATATATTTTGTATATATTATCATATTCGTAGTGTAGGTCAAAGAAAAAATTTTAGAAAAAAGAATTGGAATAAAGAAATAATAAAAAAGCATTAAAATGCATGTATGAATGCTTTAGTGGAAGTGAAGCAGCTTTTAAACTAGGTAACATTTCTTTCCCTCGATCTCTCCCCCGTTGTTAAAGAAAAAATATATATAACCATGTTACAATGAAATAATAGTATTAGCAATAATAATAACAATACCAGGTAAGGAAGGCAAGACTCTAAGAAGGCTATAAATACAAGGCGATAAGAAAGCGATAAAACTTTAAGTCTTATCACAAAGCCCCCCGTTGTATGGCACAGCGTTCGAAGTGTATGGCACAGAATGTGTCTCAATATTTATACATATTTTTCAGAGAATGCCTGCCCTAAAAAAATTTTGATCCAAGTTATTGTAGTGGATATTGGTAAAGTCGTCGAGTGCAGGGAAGGGCTGTAAATTTGCTAAAAATATAAATTATAAAGAACTATTCGTTATGGGTTACGTGGCAATTGGGCATGCAGTCACAGAGTTCTTATAACCCCCTCCCGCTGGCTTTAATGTTCCCTCAAAAGTCCAGCGTCATTATACCTAACATACTTAGGATGCAACTCATTGCCAAGGCAACATCAGTAGGGTATGTTTACAAAGAAGAGTATTGAAAAGGTGGTTGTTGAGTAAAGGCTTCTACAAGAGGGGACGGGGGTCTCTTAGGCATCTTTAGAAAAAATAAAAAGGCGGTGGGAAAGTCAAAATTTTTTTAATAAAAAGGGACAGGGCAAAAAGAAAATTCTCCTTTTTCCACGGAACAGAAACAGATTTGATCTCTTTTCACTTTTTTTCATTTCAAATTTTGCCTGAATAAAATTCGATCTATTATGAATCTAATTGACCAGACAAAGTTTGACGACGTTATTTCTATGTGATGACGTCATTACTTCTTCTGAGATGGTAGGCAAAGGAAGTTTTTGTGTTTTTGTGTTTTTTTAGTTTTTTTTTTAAAAAAAAGGAATTTTGAGTTAATGAATATCAAATATGCCCTTCCAAACCAATACTCGTTGGTAACCAATTATTTTGATGGAACGGACCTTTTTCCAACCTTTGGCCCCCCTCACCACAAATCATTATCTGATGGCCCTGAAATGAAATGTAAAAGTTCAAAGCTAGGCAGCGAATAAATTTATGGAAAAACATTTGAAATCACACCGTTGCGGGAGGGTCTGTAGAAAGTAAACTTGTTTTTCTACAGGTTTTGTTGCTTTATCAATTTTCGTTGAACTAATATTTCGAAATTACACGTTTTTTATAAGAAACTCAGTACTGGATATGTCAAAAATTTAGAAACTTTTGGAACTCAACCTCGTTCCCAGGACTTCTTGTGCCTGAGATGGAAGTGGTTTTGGAACTAGGCAAATATGACCAATTTTTTTAAGAAACTTTTTTGTAGACTTTTACTGTTAAAATACTTTGAATGCAACAATATAGGGTCAAAAAAGCTCTTTTTATGCCATTCAGTCATTTATTTATTTTCCACCATTAAAACCTTGTAGGAGAAGCAATAAATCAACGACTACTTTGTGATTTCTTTGGTTTATTAGCCTTAAGTTAATAAAACCTAAGAAACTTCCTAAGAAACTTCTACAACCAAATTAAGCGAACAGTTAAGAAACTTTCGGAGCTAGGTCCAGTGCTTGGTTTCTTTAAAAAAAAACGTATATTCCAATTTTTTATTTATTTTTTTTAAACAGGCGTCATCTCAATGGAGTACTGCTACCCCCTGAAATAAACATCAACCTTAAAGCTTCGATATTTTTCTCTCGAGGCATTGGAGTAAACTTGCAAACTTACAGATCTCAAAATTTTGTTTAAAGTGAGAAAAAATCCGAAAAATAGCCGAAAAATTAAGCAACTCGTAAAACAAAAAAAAGTAACTCCTGATTTAAATTGACAACTCGTAAGTCAAATTTGTAACTAAATGGGTAACTCGTGCAGTTAACTGTAATTCGTAGCTCGCAATACATAATTCATAACTTGTAGATTAGAAATCCATCATTTTTTTACTTTCAGTCATAACACATACTTGAAAAAAGTTGAACTATATTCTCGTTCATATATGTGCTAAAAATGTTCTCCTGCATTGGTCGGGGTTAAGATTTAATTAAAAAAATGACCAAAATATTAAAGAAGTGTCAAAGTTTTTCTGTAGCAAAACATTTCTGCAAAAATTAAACACGAACAATGGCCGATGGTTTCAGTTGCTTTTTTGAATTACGCAAAAATTGTTTTTGCTGTTTTGTAGATGATTACACATGCCAGTGCGCTTAAGACTAGCGGTGTTAAGACTACAATAGACGAGGTCGTTATTACAAAAAAATTCTATCTAAGGAGTAGAATTTCGCGCAGATCATCGGATTGAGATAAAGTACCGTTTCTGATTTTTAGTCAGCGCTTGCCGTTCTGAGATAGCGGCTTTTCAAAAATGTACTAAAACTAGTCTATTAAAAAAAACGTAAAAATATCTGCATAAAATGAAAAAATTGCCCGATGTAGCTACACGATATCTCCAATAATTCTATCGAAATTTTCGGCGGTCCAAGGAAAAGATTCATCATTGTTATACATTCTATCTTTAAATTTGCTGGTTTTTTTTTTTACTTTTTAAAATTTATTCCTATAACTTTTGATTTATTACTAAGTGCATACAATATCAAAACATCATGTTGGTCATTAATATTCATTGACAACTTGGTCAACATCATGTGTAAAGCAATAATTATGACCATCATGATGTTTTGATATTGTACAGTCGCGTTAACATGATGTTTGCAAGCATACGAATTTTTTGCAACTTATAATTTCACGTAGTGAAAGTTTTTAGTTTTATTTCAATGAAGGTGTCATCTTTAGCCCATAAAATTTTTTTAAAATTTTAAATTTTTAATAGTGAATAATGTATTCAAAATGATTGCATATATGAATAAATAGTCAAATGGAAGTTAGTGTTAGATAATGGAAACACAAAGTTGGGAAGCCAGACAGAAACTTCAAGTTGGTGATAAAGTTTACGGAAAAGCTAGCAAATTCGATTATTCATCTCTACAGGGACCAAAATATAGTGATTGCTTGCCATATGGAGAGGTCGCATTATAAGAAGGACCTGTTGTTTCTCTTCATCTTTCAACATAAGATGTAAGGGTTAAATTCTAATTAGATTAAACAACATCATCCATGAAAAGAAAAGAGTTTTATTGCCAACTTAGTGACGAACAAAAACAATATTTGAACAGAGGTAAGTTTTTAAAGCAAGAGATCTTAAAGATAAATATTAATTTATAATTAGGGTAAAAACAATAATAAATCGTTTTTAGGAGAGGCAAATGAAACAGAAAAGTTCAATGGAAATATTAGTCTCTCAGGTAAGGGACCCTTCTTTCAATCAAATCGCAGATATTTGCTTGTTGTTCAGAATAAACCATCTACTTGGTTTTTTTATAAGCATAACGTTTGTATGCATATACAGGCTCAGGTTTAGTCAAATCTTAAGCATATGCTAAGCATATTAATGAGTGTTAATCTTACAACATGTTAAAGCTTTTATTTCTGTGAATTGTGGGAAAGCCATGCTTACAATAGGTTCTGTATTTACTAAAAGAAAAGCAAAATAGAAACTTATTTCTTATTCCACTGTGTAGTCTCGACCCTTTAGACGTAACTAATATTCTAGTACGACTGACTTATTGAAAAAGATTTGAATAAGCATATCGCAAGCAAAACTTCACCTGTCTTTAAATTTACTCGAGCCTGATTTCGAAAATTCATAAGCTTATAAAAAAATATGTATAGAGATTTTCTGTACTCTTTTCTAGATTTCATCATCATAAATAATGTATACATGGGTAAGTAATCTTGCAGCAGCTTACTAAATCAATGTAGGTCTTATACACTTACATTTGTTTGTAATGTAGTTTAAATCTTAAAGACTTAACCCTTTATATTACCACCTTAATTAATATTTTTCCCACCTTTATAGAAAATTAATACGGAGCCATCAACATTCCTAAACACAAGACTGAAAATAATGCTTCATTAACAAGACTTGAAGAAAAAAATGGTAAAAAGTAATGGTGCATACCCACTTCAATATTCTTTTAATAATTTTCTTTTTTGGAAAGCATGCATCCTGTTAAAAAATTGCCTTTTTTTAACTGGATGCATGCTTTCCAAAAAAGAAAATCGCATATAAAATGAGGTATATTTCTGAGTAAGTTTTACTATTATAAAACTTATTTCAGCTGGGCATTTTTCAAGATATATTAAAAGTTCACCATACACCAACTTATTAAACTTTGCAGTGCATATATCAGCTTATATGAAGTTTAGAACTATATGCTGCAAAAATTAGAACATCGTTAAAACTAGGATTTTATAAACACAGTGTTACTGAATAGTTGAGGTGAATTTCCAAATATTACATACTATAAACAAGATGCTACATTAGCAACAACATCAAACTACATATTTTTTAAAATTTCTAATTATTTAGACAGAAATAAAGATATAGATATGAACACATCAATGTAATCTCAAACAGAAATTCAAATATTTTGAGGCAAATTTTTTGTAATTTTGTACAGTGCCGTATCAAGCAAAATATTATTGGGGGGGGGGGCAGAGAATTACTTCTAATAATGGGGCCTACAAAAGGCCGCCCATCATGGTTGGGCGGGGAAGAAAATTTTGACTTCTGGAACCTCTAAAATGGTTATTTCAGCAACTTGAACATCCATAAATTCCTAAAAAATTGACTTCTGAATAGAGGAGAAATATATAGAAAATACAACCATTAAAAAAGAACGTAAAACTTTAAACTTCATAATCTACAATCTATTTCATAATCTTCATAATCTACAGTCCATCGTTTTCAGAAAAGACTCCAAAAAGTCTTTTGCTAACATCGTTTTCTCCAACAAACCTGTTAGCCGCTTCTATTAAATCAATTTTGTCTGTTATGTCTGAGTGAACATGCAGAATCATCATGTGGTTCATTCAATTTTGCCCCATGGTTGCTCGTAAATAGCTCTTAACTCGTTTCAATGCTGAAAAAGATCTTTCACTGATAGCGTTAGTGGCAGGTGCCACTATCAACAACTTTTCAAGCTTTACTACTTGTAGAATTGAGTAATAAAAAATGCTGCAAACTATTTACAGAAAATAGCATTAGATATAGATTTTTTAGAGGGGAATTTCAACTTTTGTGTGAAAGGGAAGCGGATGTTTGTTGGCCTTCATATTGCATCGACAAAACTTATACACAATGAGGAATTGAGAGAAGTCAATGCAAAATTCGAAGTCAAAAGCGTCTTTCTTCAGACAGCCTGGAAATGGAATCATTATGATGAAGATAAGCACAGTGCAGGCAGCTATATTCAATGGCCAATAAAAGACATTTACAAGGTAGATAGATTTCTAACAAATTTTTACTTCTTATTAACCTCTCTGCAAGTAAGGAATTCTATAAAGCACTTTACTGGTGCTGAGATTTCGCTTAAATAATATCTGATAACTAACCATAAGCTATCATGGTGTTCTCGTCTATTTTAGTAATCTTTTATGTACTTTGCTTTCAATTGCTTTAAGTAAAAAATCATTTTAATGTAGGTGAAAAAATTGTCATTTGTACCAGCAAGTATCAGGAAAGAGGAAAATGTCATAACGGAAGCAACTCGTGGTGGAAAACGTAAAGGGAATCCACAACAATGGAGACAAAAAAGGAAAACCAAGCTTAGGGCCTCAGGTGAGAGCTATATTCCTCACTAGAAAGATAAAAAGCTGGGCCATGTAGCAGTTTATGTTGATTAAAGTGCAGTGAAAAAATATTGGAATATAACAGAATCAACTTTTTCAAAAAAATTTGGCAGTTTACTGACATAGAGAAACAACAACAATTTATTGTCAGCAACATCAAAGTTGAAGAGCCCAAACGCACCAGATATAGAAAGCCAAAGTCTTCAAAATCTAACAAAGGGACACAAACTATAAGTTACTTTATTGACAACATACCAGTTTGTGAGACGATATTTTTGAATTCACTAAACATACGAAGGTGGTAAGAGCTGAAATCAATAAGTTGAAAATCGTTATTGTGGAGAACGTTAAACGTGGATGAAGTGGAAGTAATATCAGATATGATGAGTCAACCGTAGATTTGATAAAGATGAATATTAAAAACTTATTTACAGTTGATTGCCATTATACAAGATAAAATAGCAAGAAACAGTATTTGGCAAGTCGTCTGAACATCGCGAAAATGTTTGAGTTATTCAAAAAAGAAAATGCTTCATTAGATGTAACAGAACAATTCTACCGAAAAGTTTTTAATGAGAACTTCAAGTTAACATTTCACAAACCCAAAAAAGACCAGTGTGACAAATGTATTAAATATTAAAGTGCAAGAAAAAAAGAAGATCCGGCATCAGTATGAGAAGTATTTTTAGAATATGGACGAAGCTAGAAGAATCAAAAATGCTTTGAAATATGAGGCAGAGACAGGCAATTCAAGCTTTCATGCTGCCCTTGATTTGCATATGGTATTACAGGTGCCATATGGTAACCTAACAGTTACGAATCTGAATTGGAAAACAGCATATTGCTATGTTTGGAACCAAGCTGTTGCTAAGCGAGGGAGTAATGAAATTGCAAGTTACATTTCTAATTTTGTTGAAACGGCTGTTAAAGATCCCATTAGAAAACAATTGTGCAGAAAACAACAATACTTAAAGCAATGGACTCGATCCTTTTTTTTTTTTGAAAATGGTCATACCGAAAAAATCAATGGCAGTGTCCATGCTCGAACTGAACGGGCAAAGGGAATAAACATCCATCTTTCCTGGTAGTGGACACCTATGATCGAGAATGCATGCAGAAAAAAATCCCTACGAAGTATATCATATGGCGCAACAAGATTTAAAGGATTTTAAAGCTGATTTAATGGAATTTTTATGAGGCTGGTTACCAACCAAACGATTGATATCAAT